>BQNB010002540.1:1513-71810 GCA_026074375.1 Tanacetum coccineum
AAAAAAAGGGAGAAATTTAGGGCTTTTAAGCCTGAATTAAACTAAGCTAAAGGGTGAATTAAGCTAAGAAAACTTGGGGATTTAAAGAGCAACTAATAAGCTATAAATAAAAGCTAAAATATCTAGGAGCTTAATACAAAATAAGCTAAATAAGGGAGGCTGAATGGTGGTGTCTAGCACCAGGGGAGGCAAGGCAGTGGCTTAAGGGTACTTTTGGGCTTATGAAAATAAGCTCTTAAGAGCTTTTTACCCAAAACCAACCACAAACAGATTAAAAGGGGTGGTCAATGAGCTTATTTCCAAACTATGAGAGCTTAAGGCCTAATTAAAACTGCTGATAATTAAGCTCTAAGTTCAAGGTTTCAAAAGAAAGTGCATACCACCTTTTGACTTATACTTGGTCAAATTAAAGGGACAGAACAAGGGGCTTTTGAAAAGAGCTAGTAACACTCAAATAAGCACAAACAAGGTGTGCTTAAGCTGTCTACACAGCTTAAGTGGTTTAGCTCACTTTGTGGCTTATAAAACTTTGACAGAAAGCAAAGGAGCCTTAAAAACTTATTTTTACACTAAAAATTATAATTAAAATGGCTTAAATTGGCCTACACACTCAGCCAAGAATGGCTGAGTGCCTTTGACCCATGGTGGTGCTCAAACTGACCCATTTTAAGTCAGTGCCAAACACCCCTTTAATATATAAAAAGGTATTGTTGACTGATTTCTAGGTAAATGCAGGGTGAACTAAGTAATTATAAGTGGAGTTTAATTGCTTTTAACACTTTTTTAAACAATTTAAACAGAATTAAACAACTTAAATTATACTTCAAATTTCGACAATAGTAATTTCACAAGAACTCTTAACTTTTTATATTAAAAACAGAAATATTACAACATAAAGCTTTTAAAACAACTGAGTATAATAATCTTAAAGCAAACTTAATTAAATTTTACACTAAGAAAAGGAAAAAACAGGGGATGGTGGACTCGGCTTGTTCTCTTCTCTTTTATAGAAGTCCTCTGCCTTCTATTTGTCTTGGGTTGTGTTTGTTATGAGAGTAGGAAGTCCAAGCATACTCTTTTGACCCTTGGATCTTTTAAACACACCATCTCAGCCATTGGGGTTGTCGGGTTTATGAAGATTGCCAACATGGCACTTTGGGGTGAGTGGGGTTTGGTTTGGCAGCTGTAGAGGGTACTAGAGGGCATGGGGATGAGCTAGAAACCATGGGAGAGGCTGGTTTGGGTTTTGGCGGTAAAGGGGTTCGAGTACCGTTGTGGTTGCAGGTTTAAAAGAAAAGAATGGGGAAGAGGCAACTTTGGCCCTCCATCTTTCTTTCTATTTTCATTTCTTATAAGCCAAAAAAAACAGTTATAAAAGAGGTTTGGAAAGTGACGCTTATGGCCCCTGCGTTTTATAACAAAAGAGGGATTAAAAGAGTTTTGGTAAATTGCAAAAATGGTCCCGGTTTTGGGTAATTGCAATAATGGTCACATCTGGTTTTATTAAAAGAGAAATAAGAAGGGATTTGAACAATTACAAAAACGGTCCTTGGCTTTTAAAATTGTAAATGAAATGCCAATGGCTGTTTCAGTCCATGGACTCTTTTTAGCTCTTTTGTCTTTATAAATTACTTTTCGAAAAATGAAACAACATGTCCTATGGTTTTGTAAAAAAGGTTATTGGGCTTGGGTATTCGAGTTTTGTGTTTGGGTTGTATTGGGCCCTACACTGGGGTTTGGGTTATGGGCCCATAAGGTACAGGTTTGGTTTATTGGGCTTTTTTCAAGCCCAATAAGGTTATCGAAGTGGGTTTTGTCTGTGTTCATTGGCTGAGAATTTGGCTGTTAAATGGGCCAAGGATTGGGCCTTCAAAAGTCTTCACAGTCTTTTGTCAATTGCACATCAAATGGGCGGTTGAAATTAGATTCGAGGGCCCATATGTTTCTTCACAGTCTTCATAAGGTATATTATTTGGGCTTTCCGGCCATCAGAGGGGGTTAAGATCTGCATCTAATTGTTATTCTTCAATGTTCAGGCTCGGTTTGACTGCTGATTCTTTAGATATTGACCCTGATTTGGTATCTTTTGGTCTTGGCTTGATTTTGCACAGTCTTTTCCCATTTCCATGCCTCAGTTTTTGTCCATTTTGGCTTGGTTTTCTGTCTTTTTTGATGATATCCACTTCCTGCACAATACAAATGCAAAACAAACATATATTTGGCAGTTTTTGTCTGTTTTTGGTCATTTAAGCTCATTTTTGAAGGTAAAAGATATGTGTAATTAAGCACTTATCACCCCTTTACTCAATCAGCATACCTCAAGAACAAGCATTTTCTGGATTTTGGATCCAGCTTTGTAGTTTCTTGGGAATTATACATTACGTACACATGACTTCCAAATATATGAAGGTCTGAATAGTTTACCGGCTTTCCCGTCCACATCTCCATCGGTGTCTTCAACTCAACTGCAGTTGAAGGTGAACGGTTTATCAGATAACATGTGGTATTAACTGCTTCTGCCCAGAACGATTTTCCCAAGCTTGCAGTTGCCAACATTGCTCTTGCTCTTATAATTTTCATGATCTTGTTTTGTATTTCCACCTTACAACCAAGATCAACCAATTGTCTTAAAGACAATAAATTCTTTTTTAGGCCCTCCACGTGTCGCACATCCTGAATAGTACGAACTTACCATCATGGATCTTCACCATGATACTTCCAATTCTAATGATCTTTAGTTCACGATCATTGTAATTATACACATATCCGCCTTTAGAAATTGGTTTATATTGATGAAACC
Source organism: Tanacetum coccineum (assembly GCA_026074375.1). NCBI lineage: Eukaryota > Viridiplantae > Streptophyta > Magnoliopsida > Asterales > Asteraceae > Tanacetum > Tanacetum coccineum. Next base: position 4,314 of record BQNB010002540.1, read on the forward strand.
ATTATCTTCTTGCGGTCGTATAAAAATGTAGCTCCCGTATCGAACAACCATACATCTGCAAATCTCTTCTTGCCTTCATTTGCAACCGCTGCTTCACAACACAGAGCATTACCATCTTCTGAAGTGCTAGCGACATTTCTCTAAGGATTAGAGGTATTTAAACCCCGACAATCTTTCCTAAAGTGACTCGGCTCGCCACATTTGAAGCATTTATAATTCTTCTTCTTTCTTGTTTTAGACTTACTGTGATTGTGACTCCCACTGGAGCCAGGTTTCATTGACCTCCCTCTCGTCACCACTAAAGCTTCCACCTATCTTGAACTGGTTTGCCTGTCCTCCCTGTTGTTGCGCCTATTTTCTTCTTCCAGAATGGCGGCGACAACATCATCGAAGACTAAATAGTCTGAAAGAACATTACTGGTTAAGTTGATGATAACTTGGTCATATGAGTCAGGTAAAATTTGAAGTAGAATTTCAGCACGTTCTTGTGAATCTATTTTACAACTCAAAGAAGTGAGCTGAGAAAATAGAGTATTCAAGTTATTAACGTGCTCAGTCACCGAAGTAGATTACGTTATGCGAAGAGCATAAAGTTTCCTCTTAAGAAATTTTTTATTGTGGACCTATCTTGCCTCGTACAATCGAGCAAGATGATCCCAAATCTCTTTTGCACTTTTCTTCTCGTCTATGCTTGACAAAACTTCACATGCTAATGCCAAATGAAGATTTGCAATAGCATTTCCGTCCATCTCGTCCCATTTACTGTCATCCGTGACCTTAGCTGGCCTTTCACCAATGGCCGCTAAACATTTGTCTTTCTAAGGATAGCCTTTATCTTTAATTTCAACAACGAGAAATTATTCCCATTGAATTTTTCGATTTCAAATTTCGCCGCCATTGCTACAATCAAAATCTACTTTTCGACAAAACTATTATTTGCTAATAATAGTAACGAACACCTTTTGAGTGAGTATAATCTTATTTATCTTTTGATGTGGAGGGTCCACTCATTAGTGACAACCATAAAGCATACGATGAATAATTATACACACACTCAACCTTAGTTCTTGATACCACTTGTTGAAAAAAGTAACACCGGACTAAAGCAAAACCACAACTAAAATATGAAATGCAATAAAAAACGACACACTGATTTAACGTGGAAAACCCCAATAGGGTAAAAACCCACGGGCAAGAAAAGATAAGTTTTCACTATGATGGAAATTAGGAATTACACTGTCTCTCTAATTACAAAGATTAACACTAATCTCTTGTAATTAGGAGATATCACAAACTCTCTAATAACCTCACAATACTTGGAGAAAACACTTGTGTTGCTTGCTGTATGGAATGGATAGAAAGAAAGCATGCTTCATTGCCTTTTACAGGCACACTTGCTTGCCCATTGACATCATGGATGACCTAATAGCAAACCAAGTTGCATACAAGTTGTCCAACTTGATAAGATTCTTATCACATATTACAATGTATCTTATTCCAACACTTATGATGTGGCTTATTTTACCTCCATAACAAAAAAAGATAATTTGTTCCACAAATTAATATTTTGCATACTCTAATATATAAATCAGTCAAAACAATATATATACAATAAGAAAAGTTCATTTGCATACCAGTTTCTTCTCACATACCAAGGAACAAATCTCCTACCATTTTTTGAATTTTGAAATCAAATGGAGAGGATTAATCTAAGATTATACTTAGTTAATTGATAAGAATTAAACTTAAAAAACAACCACCACCCTTCTTACCTTTGTTTTTTTAAATTAAAACACACATTCACCCTTATTTTTAAAAATCACCTACCGAAAATAACCGAAAAACGTAAGATTTATAAATTACTCCATCGTGACGACATTTAATCATCTCAAATAGAGGGGACACTTTCATATACTTTTTGACAAAACATTGTTGTTTTTTTTTTTTGTATTTTTTTTTTTTTCTCGTGCATATTTGGTTGATATATCACTTTGAAATTACACTAATCTTAAGTAATGAACACTTCACTCTTTCGTAAAACGGTATAAATATTGTGTGGAACCCAACTGATTCATCTACTTTTGCATTTAAAGTACATATCCTTAGCTTTCTAACCATTGATCATACATAATTTAAACCTCCCAAAACAAAATAGAGTATATATAAATGTTAGAAGATCGAAGAATTTATTTTTTATCAGGAAACCCCTGACTATCACAGTGATAAAATATATTTGTACGACGAACCAACATATGTCGAGAAAATAGCATAAGTATTTGGGTAAAACATTAAATAGATTATCATGTTTGACAAAAAATAAAACATCTTTACCATTCAACCTATATCAACATAAATTTGTGAAAATTAAAATTAAAAACGCTATAAAAACAATTTTTTAACCCTTTAAATCCTACGAAAAGTATAATATTACAAAGTGATAAATACACATTGAATCCTGTTACAGAATTTTCAAAACTAATCACAATTAGTGACACATGTATTGCATTATCACAATTAAATAGTTAATTAGTATGATTAAAACCAAACTAATGTCTATTAAAATACTTTCTCACATGAGAATTTATATATATGTATTTATCATCGTGATACTACAATGTCCAGGTCTAATAATTGTTTAAGCTACTGTAATCCTTAGTTTATAAAGGTATTGGTAAGTGTTTAGTGTAAGGGTTTAGGAATTTGTATATAGTTAGTGTTAGAGGGTTAAGTTAGTGGAATATAATTTAAGTTTATGTATATATACCACTAGTGATATTACACCGAGTGGTAAAGGTTTAGTTTTTGTATAGGTATCCTTGGGTTGAGTGTTTTGGTATAAATTTTTAAAAGTTAATGTTAAGATACCGACTGTGATTATTATCCTATTTTTATTATTATTTTGTTCATAGGTTTTAGTGTTAGGGGTTTAGGGTTTTAGGTATAATATTAGTGGTTAGGGAGAATGGTTGAAATTTTGCACCAGGTTAGTGGTTTAAGGGTTTGGTTTTGTATAGGTTTTAGTGGTTAGTTTAAGGTTTTGTTATGGTTTTAATGTTATGTTGTAGGTTTATGGTAATAGGGTTTAAGTTAAAGGGTTAGTTTTTGGGTATAAAATTTATGGTTAGGTTTAGGTTTTTTTAGTATATTTTTAAAGTTTATATATAATCACTTGTGATTTATACATTGATGGGTTTAGGGTTGTATAAGTTTATTGATTATGGTTTAGGGTATTTTTGATATGTTTAATAGTTAAGATTAGATAGTTTGGTATAAGATTTTTAAATTTATGTATATACACTTGTATAATTATACTATAATTAAGGTTAAAGGATTAGTGGTTAGTGGGTAGTTCTTATAGATTTTAAAAGTTTATATATATCACTTGATATTATATCTATAAGTTAGGTTTAACGTTTGGTATAATGTTTAGTGGTAGAGTTAGGTTTTGGTATAGATTTTTATAGTTTATGTTTATATCACTTTTTTATACCATAGTAGAAAGGAGTTTAGGTATAATTTTTACGTTATTATTATAGATACTTGTGATAATATACCTAGAGAAGGGTTTAAGTTTTTTAGTAAAATTTATGAGTAGGTTTAAGTTTTGGTATATATCGAAATTTCTGTAATACTATCATTGGATATTATAACCTTTTATTAGTGGTTTAATCGGAATTATTTTCTTATGAGTTTATGTGTTTAAGTTTAAGTTTTTTGCATATATTTTCAAGTTTATTATATATAACTTTGTGATATACACCTATGTTCAGGTTTTGGTATATGGTTATATTAAGTTTATTCTTTGGTAAGTTGTTAGTGTTTAGGGAGGTTTAGTTTTTTTGTGTATAGGTTTAGCGTTATGTTTAGGTTTTGGTATAAAGTTTAGTGTATACGTTAAGGTTTTGTAATAAGGTTGTGGTTAGGGTTTGAGATTTTTTTTTTGGTTAAAAAATTTGTGTTAAATTTATTTTATATCACTTGTGATATTATACCTATGTTAGAGGTTAGGTTTTTGTAAAGTCTAGGGGTTTTTTTTGTATATACATTCTTCATAAGTTCTTAACTGCTAATCTTCACTTAGTGAATATTATAACTTTAGATTAGTGTGTTTAAGGTTTGTGATATTCTATGGTTATAAGTTTATATTTTAGAATCATATTTGAAAGTTTATGTTAATATCAAGTGTGATATTATATAATGAGTGGTGAGGGAGTCTTAAATTTTTAGTATAAGTTTAGTTTTTAAGGTTAAGGTGGGTGTATTGATTTTAAAGTGTATGTTTTTTTTGCTATTGTATATTTACCTAGATGTAAGGTTTTGTTTGTTATATGTGTATGGTTATGGTTAGTTTTTTGTAGAGATTTAAGGTGTAATGTAGATAAATCTGGAGATATTATAAATTGTGTTTTGGTTCTAGTTGTTGTGGATTTAAATTAGGGTTAGTTTATATGTTAGTTTTGAAGGTGTTTTGGCATAATATCATGTAAGATAACGATAAACTGAAGAACCATCAGAAAACTACAAAAAGTGCAAACTACGAAATAGACAACAAATGTGCGAAAACAAAATAACGTAGAAAACGTTAAGAAAAAAACAATGAAAAATATGTAACGGAGTTTAGTCCCCCCCTGTTAATGACCGATAAAAGTACAAAAACATTAAAAAACAGATCGTACGAAAACAAAAGAAAACGGACAAAACTTAAAACTAGTAACAGACAAAAAATAATAAAACAAAGAATACATCAAATCTAAAAAAAGATTAACATTGCTGAAATGGGCGAAACGTGGAAAGCAGCGAAATTACGAAATAAGATAGCATGCAAACTTACGATTATATAGAGAATGATGTAAAAAAACGAATAAAGCTTGCGTAAAACTAGCAGAGACTAAAAACAAAATCAGATAACGCGCGTGACTGACGATAACCGGGAAACTACAAAAACCGAGAAAGCATACGAAAATTAGTGAAATCGAAGAAAGCGTCTAAAACGAAAAAAACTCAGATAACGGATAAAAATATAAAAATAAAAAAAAAAAAAATAAAAAATAAAAAAAATATAAAAAAAAAGAAAAAAAAAACAAAAAATAAAATAGAAAAAAAAAATAGATAAAAAAAAAAAAAAAAAAATATAAAAAAAAAAAAAAAAGATAAAAAAGAATAAAAAAAAAAAAAAAAAAAAAAAGAAAAAATAAAAAAAAAAAAAAACAATAAAAAAAAAAAAATAAAAAAATAAATAAAAAAAAAAAAATAAAAAAAAAAAAAAAAAAAAAAAAAAAAAAAAATAAAAAAAAAAATAAATAATAAAAAAAAAAATAAAAAAAAAAAAAAATAAAAAAAAAAAAATAAAAAAACGTGCGAAAACAAAAGAAAACGTGCGAAAACGAATGAAAACGTGTGAAAACAGACGAAAACGTACAAAAACAGACGAAAACATGCGAAATCGTAAGAAAACGTGCGAAAGTAGACGAAAGCGTGCGAAAAGGGCGAAAGCGTGGGAAATCGGGCGAAAGTGTACGAAAAAGGGATAGCGTGCGAAAGCTGACGAAAACGCGCGAGAGCTTGCGAAAACGTGCGAGAGCTAGCATAAACGCGCGAGGGCTGGCAAAAACGCGCGAGAGCTCGCGAAAACGCGCGTGAGCTGACGAAAACACGCGAGAGCTGACAAAAACGCGGGAAAGCTGACGAAAACGCAAGAAAGCCTACGAAAATGAGTGAATGCGGACGAAAGCGTGCAGAAACGTGCGAAAACGTGCGAAAACGTGCGAAAACGTGCGAAAACAAACAAAAACGTGCGAAATCGGACGAAAATGTATGAGAATGTTAAAAAACGTGCGAAAACGTAAGAAAATGTCAAAAACGTAAAAAAACAGACAAAAACGAAGGAAACATAAAAAAGATGAAAACGTAAAATAACTGACGAAAACGTTAAAAAACGGACGAAAACGTAAAAAAACAGACAAAAACGTAAAATAACTGACGAAAACGTTAAAAACGGACGAAAACCTAAAAAAATGGACGAAAACGTAAAAAAACAAACGAAAACGTAAAAAAAAGGCGAAAATGTAAAAAACAGACGAAAACGTAAAAAAACAGACGAAAACATAAAAAAACGGACGAAAATGTAAAAAATTAGACGAACACGTAAAAAACTGATGAAAACGTAAAAAAATGACGAAAACGTAAAAAACGGACGAAACGTAAAAAAATGGACAAAAACTGACAAAAACGTAAAAAAACTGACAAAAACGTAAAAAAAACGGATGAAACGTAAAAAGAAGACGAAAACGTGAAATAACTGATGAAAACGTTAAAAAAAACAGACGAAAACGTAAAAAAACTGACGAAGGCGTAAAATAACTGATGAAAACGTTAAAAAAAACAGACGAAAACATTAAAAAACGGACGAAAATGTAAAAAAATGGACGAAAACGTAAAAAACAAACGAAAACGTAAAAAAGAGCCGAATAAGTAAAAAAAATAGACGAAAACATTAAAAAAACGGACGAAAATGTAAAAAATTAGAGGAACACGTAAAAAACTGACGAAAACGTAAAAAACTGACGAAAACGTAAAAAAACGAATGAAACTTAAAAAAACTGACGAAAACGTAAAAAAACTGACGAAAACGTAAAATAACGGAGGAAACGTAAAAAAGACGAAAACGTAAAAAAACAAAGAAAACGTAAAAAAAGACGAAAACGTTAAAAACGGACGAAAACGTAAAAAAACGGCCGAAAACGTAAAAAAACAGACGAAAACGTATAAAAACGTAAAGAAACGTAAAAATACGTACAAAATGTCAAAAAAATCAATTAATTGCAATTTGGGCAAGATTTGCCAACACTACAAATAATGAGGGAGTGGTAGTGTGAGTTTTAGTAAATTTACACTTTCGGTCCCTCCATGTTTTTTTTAATCTTAAATCATGTCTTTTTAATCTAATGAAATGGATTGTCAAGATTTGTCCCTTAGTATGCAGAGAGAAACTAGTATGCAAAATAACTCACCTCATATATACAATACAACCATTAAATGCATAAATTAGCGTGTCTCATTCAAAGAGTGTTTGTGCAAATAGGTTATTGATTTGCATACGAACGGTTAAAAGAAGTCGAATGCTAAATTAGCTTTGCCTCATTTAAAAAGGGACTAAGATCCTCTCATGTTCAAAATGAACATGAGAGGTCATGTTAATGTATTGTGAGTGAATATTTGATTTAAAATAATGCAAAGGTCTCATAATAATATTTTATTTCTTTCTTTCACACTCACAACAAACATAACATGACCCCTCATGTTCATTTTGAACATGAGAAGATCCTAGTCCTTTAAAAAGTGTCTCTGCAAATCAATTAACTAAATAAACAAATAAAAAATAAAAATAAATTCAAACACTTCAAAAAAAAGGGAAAGAGAAAAAAAAGAAAAAAATGTAAATCACTTAAAAGTACAGATGGGGTCCGTTTGTTTATGTAAAAAGAAAGTGTGCGACACAACAACAGAACACAAGTAACGTTGGAGAGGGTTGTTGTCGGAATCAACAAAACAAAACAAAACCCATCTTCAATCTCATCATCTTAAATCCCATCCCAGGTAATTATGTTTCTTTTATTTTTACCGATCGATCCAGACCATTTTCATTTTCAATATTTCATATTTAGAAAATTGGTAATAAATGTATCAGTTTATCAAGCACAGGCATTGATTTTGTGATTCAATTGAATCTTATCATCATTATTATTATTATAAGTATTCATCACCACTACACGGATTTGTATCCTACTTAGAGCTTTTGAAAACAATGTTAGTTGTAGTTTGAGATATCCCTCTTTCTTATACCGCACATAGATAAAATGATTATATAGAATCAAAATTAAGACCAATTTTATCAGCTTTTCTTTCACATCTAATCATTTTGGCTTTAAAATACTAGTCAAAATCATAATCTTTTTTTTCACTTTTTATCAAGGACCTGCAACTTCAAATTGTAATAATCATTTTAACGCCACGTCACCTTATTAGTTTGTCTCCTGAGTTTGTTTTTCGTTTCTGATATATATGTCTAAAATACAAATATATAAGCTTCCTTTTTCTTTAAACGAATTAGGTTTAGAGATTTCACTTGCAGGAAGGGAATTCCATCAGACCTCTCGTGTTAAACATGGTAAGAAAACCATACTCTCGTTAATATAATGTTTCATGTAGCTGTAAAAATTGTCTTGTTTATAAACTTCACGATGACAGAGAAAATACATAATCATATCTTGGAATTGTTTATATAATAAAAAAATTATATGATTTTTTCTAATAATGATGGAAATTACAGATTTCATGAAAAGCAGAAAGTAGTATGTTATTTTATGTCGTAGGTTGATACGAAGAGTGTTTTGATTGTCAGGTTTACCACTCCACATTTGTGGACGAGCAAGGAATTACTAAAGCTTGTGGGTGCCCCCTACTCCCTCTTAAAAGTCACATAAGAGGACCTGCTCCGGTTTCAGATCAAGGTCTAACATTTTTCTATATGCCAATAAGAGTTACTAGCAATTGCTGCCTGTTTACTTATGAATGGGTCAATTTGGGTTGTGTTTGTCTCAAATGGGTCACATAAATTTTTTTTGGGGCAATTACATACATACCCACTAAAACTTGCGTATTTGCATATATATCCAAAACATGCTTAATTTGCATTATACATCATGCATTAAAAACTTGTATTTTGGGTATATATGCAAATATGCAAGTTTTAATGGGTGTATATGCAATTCCCCCAAAAATTGAGAAGAATGTTCATTGGGATGAACGTGTTAAAAGTGTTGGATTATGACCATATATGATTAATATATGTCCGGAAATATTCTCGAGCCTAAGGGGACGCACACGTTTATATGTTAAATGACGAGTATATATATTAATGTAATATATTAAGTGTATAACAAACGATCGTTAAAAGTTAACGAGTATTAAATAATTAGTTAAACGTTTAATGGTTGAACGTGAGGGACTAATTATTAATAAACCAAAGACAAAAGGGTTCGGTTGCTTTTCTTTTATCCCTAGTCGGCTAGAACAAGAAGTCCAACAAGGATTGGGATACTAGCTCTATAAATATGGGTTTAATCTTTCATTATGTGTGTGACACTTGAGATTGAAAACCCTAAACTTTTCCTTGTGCTTTTCCCTTTTGTCGACCGGTGTAAAGAAACCTTTCGGGTATTTGGTTTTGTTTTCCGATCGAACCAAAACAAACGAACACCTTTAGGTTTCGTTTTGTATTCGATCATCACCACTTGGTGATTATTTGTTTGCTCGTTGATTGATTCAAGAGAACAAGAAGATCGTTTGTTTATCCACTACTAGTACTAGCATACCTCGTCGTTTGCTAAGAACGTATAGTGTGTGGAAGCTTAGAGGAATCATACTTTGATTCTTGGTGGTTTCGCGTGGTATTATACACACGCGTATATAGAAGACGGTGTTTACGGTTACCTTTAAACGGTGTATCGTTTCGTGCTAAAAGGTACACTTCTTCTATTCTTGTTAATTAATGTATTCTACATGTTATCTTTATTCCGCTGCGTACTCGTGTTAATTAATATGGTTAATTAGATTGTAAAACTCAACAGTGGTATCACGAGCCATCGTGGGCGGTTTTGTTAAAAAGATTTGATCTTGACGGTTAATAAAATTAATTAGACGAAATCTAGGTTGTATGCAATTTTATAAAACTTGATGTATTAATTGTTAATGGTTTTAAGTTTTGTTAATTGTTAATGGAGATCCATGATAAAATCATGCAAATTTATCATGGATTGATATTAGATATTAAATCTTGTTAATTTGTTAAATGGATTTGGTTTAAATATGATTAAAATACGCATAATTTTAATAAATTTTCTTAACTGGTAAGATCCATGATTCAAGAATTCGGGAAGACCCTTATTTTTGAATGAATGGGGCCTAAAATAGTTAAAAAGTTTTATGTGCTATGTGGTATTTATTTATATAAGGCTTACGCAATCGATTGATTCGATGTATGTGGCCGGAGTTTATAGGACGAAGGAGCCTTATATGAATAAATGCATGTTTTATTATTAGATAATTAGGATCATATTTAATGTTTGCATGCCTTAATTGTTAAGTGTGTTTAAATAAATGTTATTTAGTTTAGTTGATGTTTATTTGTTTTATTTTAAGTTCTTGACTTGTGAGAAAATAAAAGAGTTTTTTCTGAAAACAAAAATAAACATGACTAATGATTATCGAAATAAGATTTATTATGAACTATCTAATGCAAAAAGTCAAAAGTGGATTCGGCTTACATCCGATATAAAATCTTCCATGACTAGACTAGCAATATATAGTTTGTAATGTATTCTTTAAATTAAAGTTTTAATTTTATCAATGACGTAATTTGCAAAAGTACTATATAGTTGCAAGGATAAGGTTCGGGGAGACTCATCAAGACTTCGGTCTTGTAGATACCATTACCCTATAATACCTGACTACGTTGTAGTTTCCTTACCTTGTATACTATGTAGGAAGTCGCGAATGGTCTAGGGTTTGAATGATTTTTAATCATTCTTTAATCTTTTCCCGCGATAAAAAGCAAATCTTTAAATTTAAAGATACGTTGAATCGTCAATTTTAAGGTCTCACTATTTATGTATAAGATACAATGATAATAGGTGATACCGTAATAATAACTTAATTGAGAATAAAGTTTTTATTAAAATCTATGATACGAAGATGTATGCATGCTTCTTCGTACATATTTGACACGTCAAATAAAATACCCTTTTTCAACTAAGTTTTTGCCATCCAATTTATAAAGACACTTGTAGACTGCTCTTTACCTATGCGTGAGACGCATGTAGATTTGCAATCACAAGGTAATTATACGCTTTTCCGTGAGACGGTGAGTGTTACATAATTACTGTTTTAAAATTGGACGACTTAGCGTTGTTGTGGTTAGACCTGTTAACACGTGGCATAGATGGGATGAAACATGCTTACTAGATATTATTGTAATAAAGTAAGTCCCATATGGTTTAGGAATTGCAAAAGTTGTGAATTATCAATCGTTGATTACCTTTTGAATACACCATCACTAGCAGATCAACTGATGTGGTGGGGGTATGTCAAGTTGGGTCCTAACCTTAGGAAATTAATTGTTTATTTAATTAAACATGGGTAATTAATTTTCTTCAAGGAGTATTATCGAAAATACTAATTCTTGAACTTTTATGTTTTTGTAGATGGCACCTAACTGGTTTTTTCAAAGTACTAAAACCATTCGCTTTTAGGGCGATGTTTGAAAAGAATAACTTTATGGTAATAACTTCAATGACTTCAATGAAATGGTTTGCTCGACTTAAGTTAGTCTTGAGAGTCGAGAAGAAAATGATGTCATGAACAACCTTTACAATCCGCTCCTGAGGCTGGTGCTGAACCTAACATTGTGGCTCAGTGGACAGCTTCTATATGATGCTCTATACTGAAATTGCTTGTTTATGCTTGAGAGTATGCCCTGAATACATAGACAGTTTGAACTTGCACTATCCGTATGACAGGGTGCAGGAGCTTAGATATATGTTTGAGATAACAAGCAGGTAGCTGGAGTGTTTGACTTAATTCCAATCTTTCCATGCTTGCAAACAAGAGGAGGGTAAATCAGTTGCTGACTATGTCCTTAAGATGAAAGGATATGTGGAGCAACTGGAATGTCTTGGTTATATGCTACCACAGGATATCTCAGTAAGCTTAATCCTTAAGTGGCCTTGAACTTTAAAAGGAAATTTTGTGGGATTGTAAGAAATTCTCAATATGAATACTGCGAAGGACAATTGGTGAAAATCCATGCTATGCTTTTTTATTGAGTATGAGAAGGGTTTACCTAAGAAGGCGGGAAACACCACAAGTAATGATGATTAAAAGTGGTAAAATCCAGAAGGCCAATAAGAAATCGCTTAATGCAAAAGGCAAGAATAAGGTTAATGGCAAGGGAAAGGATAAGAAGGTTTATATCCCTAAGCCTAACAACCCTAAGCCTACTGCTAAGGAGCGCCCAGCTAAGGATGATGCCTGCCACCACTGTAAGGAGGTAGGACATTGGAAAAGGAACTGTCCTGTGTATCTTGCTGAGTTGCAGAAGAAAAGGAAGCAAGTTGGCTCTGCCAGTTCTTCGGGTATCTTCACAATAGAATTATTTTCTTTCCCTAATAATAACTCCTGGGTGTATGACACTGGTTGTGGTACTAACATATGTATTACAAAACAGGGATTTAGGATCGAAAGGAAGCTGAAACAAGGGATCTTTACTGTACGTGGGGTAATGGAGTTCGTGCAACAAGTAGAAGCAATTGAAGTTTTGACTTAGTTTCTATCCTATTTACTTGTGATTTGTTTAGACAATTGTCATTATGCACCTACTATAACTAGAGGTGTAGTTTCAGTTTCTCGTTTGGTTGACAATGGATTTGGTTCAATGTTTTACAGAATTATGGAATTTCTGTTTAAAAAGATGCGTGTTCTTTATTTTAATTGCTGTTTCTGTTATGGTATTTTTTGAAAATTGATATGCATAATCTTGTACCAAATGTTAATTCTATTTATAATGTTAGCAATAAAAGAGTCAAGCATAACTTGGACTCCACTTATCTATGGCACTGTCGTCTTGCTCATATAAACAATGTAACGTATTAACAGCTGCAAACAAGACGGGCTGTTAAAATCATCGGGTATGATGAATCTTTTGATAAATGCGATCTTGTTTAATCTGGCAAGATGACAAAGAACACCTTTTCTTCATAGTAACGGAAAGGGCAAAAAGATCTTCTTCGGAATATTAATTACTGATTGTATGTGGTCCTTAGACATGTGTCAATGACTAGGTGCTAGGCTTTTCTTTACATTCACAGTGATTATAGTCGTTATTGTTTTGTTTTTCTTCTTAAACATAAACATGAGGTCTTTGAAACAGTTCAATGTGTTTAAAATTGAAGTTGAAAATCACTCGAGAAGAACCTTTATGGCAATACGATAGATCGGGGTGGCGTATACATAAGAGAGTTTCAAGATTTATCTAAAAGCTAACGGAATTGTTAACAGCTTACCTCCTCCATACACACAACATAATGGAGTGTTCTGAGAGGAGAATACCGCACTTTGTTAGATATGGTCGATCATATGTGAATCTTACAACTCTACTTTATCCTTTTAGGATTTTGCTCCTGAGTCTGCAACACGCATTCTACATATGTTCCAAAATGAAGGTAGATAAGAAACCATATGAAATTGTTGGTATGAAGTTACAAAATTGTCTTACTTTAAGGTCTGGGATGTTGAGGCTCTTGTGAAGAGAGATACGCATGACTAACTCATCAAAGATCTTGTTAAGTGTTATCTTCATAGGATACCATAAGGATCGATGGGTTACTATTCTTACTTCCCACTGAATACAAAATTGTTGTGCAATGGTTGCTGAATTCTTGAGAAAAGTATCTAAGTCAAGAAATGAGTGGGAGGGCGGTAGATCTTGAAGATTCATGAAGAAATGATTTTTTTTTTAACTATTAAAAAAAACTAAAACCACACCCCCCACCTTTTCTGAAATCACTAGCAACATTCCTAAGAGGTGAGGGCTTTTGAACCACCACAAGAGGTAGTGATTCCGATTGTAGGTCCGAAATGACACATTTCGAGCTTCAAACCGATATGTCTTATGTAGAGGTGGAGGTGGCATAGTCTAGGGGTTCTTAATGAACCCATAGATTTAAAGCCGCATTGTAGGTTTTAGGAATCTTATAAGTGGATTGTTGCTATGAATGCGGAATACTTTCCATGATGGACATTATGGTATGGGGTCCCGGTCGATCTTCCTCTGGTTGTAAGACCGTTGGGGCAAGTGGCTTTTTTAAGAAAAAGACTGACATGGATGATATTGGACACGTCTTGCTCGTTTGTAGCAAAGGGTTACACTCAAACTCTACGGGTTGATTATGATGAATCGTTTCTCACATGTCGCTGACATTAGAGCTATTAGTTTTCTAATATCTATAGCAGCATATTTATGATTTTGAGATTTGGCTATGGGATGTTTTTAAAACCTCTTATATGGTTACTTGATGAAGACAGCTATTTGGTGCACCTGAGGTTTTGTTGATCCTAATCATATCAGATAAGCTATTCAAGCTTCAAAGATCCAGTTTATGGTCTTAAGCAAGCATCAAGAAGCTGGAATAAAAGATTTGATGAGGAAATCAAAAGGTTTGGATTTGCTTAAAATCTTGATGAGCCATGTGTATATCAAAAGGTTAGTGGGAGTAATGTTACATTCCTCATTTTATATGTTATATGTTGATGACATAATCATCATGGGTAATCACATTCCTAGTTTTCAGTGTTAAAGATTATCTTGGAAAGTGTTTTGCTATGAAGGATTTGGGGGGAAGCAGATTATTCTTGGAATCAAAATCTTATAGAGATTGATCGAAGAGATTAATTGGACTTTGTTCAATTGTTACATGGATAAGTTAAGAGATACAAAATGGATAATTCCAAACGTGGTCTATCCCATGTCAAGAAAGGACTTGACTTGAACCAATCACAAGGTGCACAATCGACTAAAGAGGTAAATGTAAGAAGAATGTACCTCTATGCTTCCGGTGTAGGATCCATCATTGTATGCGCGTTAGATGCACTAGACCTGATGTTGCGATTCGCACCAAATTTGCAAAAAGCCGATTTCAACAGAATCAAGGTGAACCTCACCGGACTGCTTGTGAAAAACATTCTTAGTATTTAAGAAATATAAAGATTCTTGGTTTATGGTGGAAATCCTAGCACAGAACTTAGAGTTGAATGCTATTGCGATGCTGGATCGAGTGATTGAGATTTTTTTTTTTTTTTTTTAAAAATAAGTCTCAGTCAGGATTATGTTTTTTCGTTTTGAATGGAGCGCGTGGATCGGAAGAGCCCAAGCAAAGTACCACCGCAATGTCTGCTACGCTACAGAAGAATCTGAATACATAGCTGCGTCAGAGCTGCATGGAAAGATGTTTGGACTTAGGAAATCTTATCTAAGGGCTCTGGTATTGTTCCAACGATAGATGAACTTTGAATATGTACTGCGACAATTCAGCTGCAGTTCATTATGCTAATGAACGGGAGTTCAGAAAGCGAAGGACACTATCAAGACGATATCATTATGTTCGCGAGTTGTTGATCCGGGCGAAAAAGGTCTACTTTAAAGTTACACACAGATAACAATCTAGCATGATCCTTTTACCAAAGGCTTTTCATATTGGATAGATTATCAACATGCCAGGGGCATGGGGCTTCGTATGCTTGTAGTTTCATGTAGATTGTGTTTTAGGTATTTGGATCAGGCTGTAAAAACATTTTTATTTTATGATATGATCGTTGGTATTTTGTTTTTTTTTATTATAAATTGTGGTCCTATATTTGCATGATTAAATCATGAATAATAAATGTATTATTTTAAAATTAATCCGTGTCGATTAAAAAATTGTGATTAATTGGAATATTTGTTAAACTAGACAATTCTGAGTGATTGGGTGACTATTGACGATATTGAGAGATGAGTCTACCAAATCCATGATATTCATAAGATGATATTGGATTTTCCCAGCACATAGATATAACTTTATGGATCGACGTCATCATGTGAATCTTGTACGTGATTTTTATTTAATAAATCCTTAGACCTTGAGATGCTAGTAGGTTTAGCATTTGGGGTATATACTTCTTGTTATACTTTAAGTTGACCTGTAATAGGTAACTAATAAGGGTCTATGTACGAATGGTTTATGCCACATGATGACTGGACACGTGTATTCCTATATAGAATTTGTTCCTTCATATCATTGTTGTAGAAGAATACCAATGGCCCCTCATAGAAATAAGTTCAGAAGTGTGTATGGCCGTACCTGAAAACTCAAGAAGATATGTCTTATTGAGTTAATTTGATTTCTTATGTTTGAGTTATCAGATCGTTAATATGGAATGACATTGATCCATTCCAATTTAACAACGTTATCGATACAAAGGGATTGTAAATTCATAATTCATTTGTTCATGCCCTGTGAAACACACACTCGGATGTTTTGGGCAGCATTGGCGTGTTGCTGTCGACTTACCATTGTTATTAAGTCATTATTCTTACTTGTTCAAGTGGTGAGCTGTTAGGTTATGACCATATATGATTATTATAGTACGGAAATATTCGAGCCTAAGGGACGCACACGTTTTTTTGTTAAATGACGAGTATATATTTAATGTAATATATTAAAAAAAAAATAATTAAAAGATGTATCACAAACGAGCGTTTAATATAGTTAAGAGTATTAATTATTTAGTTATAACGTTTAATGGTTTGTAAGTGAGGGACTAATTATTTTACCTAGACAAAAGGTTTCGGTTGCTTTTCTTTTATCCCTAGTCGACTAGAACAAGAAGTCCAACATGTGGGATTAGGAGACAAAGGCTATAAATATAGATTTTGGTTTTCATTATTCACAAGTCTTGAAAAACCTAAAAACCTAAAAGTATCGTCCTTGTGCTTCTAGTAATTGATCGGCCCCTCTAAACCCTCTAGGGTTTCGGTTTTGCCTCTCCCTCCTAAAACCGATCACGCACACACCCTATTAGGGTTGTTTGTGTCGATCGTTTTCCATCACCACCACCGTGGTGTTCGTGTGTTGATTGATTCAAGTACGAAGAGGTTATCGTTTGCTAAACCACTACTAGTACTAGCATACTTCATTGTTTGCTAAGAACGTATTGTGTGTGGAAGCTTAGAGGAATCATACTTTGATTCTTGGTGGTTTCGCGTGGTATTATACACACGCGTATATAGAAGACGGTGTTTACGGTTACCTTTAAACGGTGTATCGTTTCGTGCTAAAAGGTAACTTCTTCTCTTCTTGTTAATTAATGTATTCTACATGTTATCTTTATTCCGCTGCGTACTCGTGTTAATTAATATGGTTAATTAGATTGTACAACTCAACAAAAAGTCGCACGGAGTCTTTTTTTTAATGCATATAACCTCTTTATTAAAGGATTTATATTATTATTGTACTAATACTATTTCCATAGTTCACGCATTCGTAATTTTATAAAATGTAAAAGATATGGTCAACCTAACCCAAATCCGTTTTGGCATACAAAAAATGATCGTTTCTAAAACTGGTTCGACCTATTACACAACTGGCACATCTAAATTACACAAGACATGCACATTTCATCTAATTTTCTCGCTTTGTGCAGCCACAACTGATATAATTGATGAAGCAATCACGTTCTTTAGGGCGAATGTGTTCTTCAAGAACTTTGACATACAAAGTCCTGCTGATAAACTTCTTATTTATCTAACATTTTATATTAATGTGGCGTTGAAGAGGCTTGAAGGGTGCAGAACCTTAGCTGAAGGGACAAAAGCTGTAATTAATCTCGGTCTGGAAGATGTTCCTATACCTGGGGAACCCACTTTCCCTTTTCCTGGTCTCTTTCCGCTGCCAGGGTCTCAGCAAGAAGGAGGTAAACTCTTATCAACTACCAACTATATGTCAACGCGAGGGTTAAATTTTTTTTTTTTGTGAAAATGTGAAATATATTAAACAACAATACTGTAAGGGTTACAAGGTGAATTCAGTAGCACAGTGAACATACTCACTTGCTAAACTAAGAAACAGAGAACATGAAACCAAACAGGCTAGAAAAATCAATTCACTCTAATACATTCACATTTTCACAAAAGAGATCACTACATTTCCTGTAACACTTTGACAAATCCTGCATTTCCAGTATAGAAATACAAAAGATACAAAGCAAACAGGTCTCATGATCCCTTAAAACCAAACATAAGGACTACATTTCCTGTAACGCGAGGGTTAATATTACTACTGGCATGATGGATAAATTGGGTAACGGATCAGAACGAGCTTTTCTTGAAACTGGTTATATTTAGTATTGTCGAAACAGGCCGAGCCAGGCTGGGCTGACTGCGAACTCTTTCTGTCCAGTTTTAAATTTTTGTTCAACTTAATGTGATTTTCCCTAATACTTATTATAAAAAAAGCATATCTTTACTATGATAATGTAAATCTTTCAGTAGAATAATTAGGAAGCTGTATGCATTAGAAGTAGAATTTGGGAGACTTTCAACCCGTTCCCCTTTTAGCTTCTTTTTTTTTGACCCGTTTGAGATTAAAAAACACCCACATCGACCCATTCACTAGTAAATGGGTTGATTTGAGATCTCTAGTTATTATTTATCAAATAGTTAAAAGAGAAATATAAACCTTCTATACCTTAGAAAGTATAACACTGCGTTTTGTTGCACATTTTTACTCTAGAATCATGCATGTGTATTGAAGTTTCCAGCTTTCCCTTATTTTTGAGGGTGCTTGACATATGAGAAATAGTCAAAACCATCTTATAAGGCCATGCATGGGAAACAAAGGAGTGCGACTTAGTTAAGAATAAGTATCGGCATTGGAATATTGCTTCCTTGGTTAATAAAGGTGTTCTTTTCGCCTTCCTTGCTTCCAATGCCTTGCTACCTGCCTACCTTATCCTAAAATTAACTCCATTTTGACCCTCTAGTGTCAAATTGATTAGTTCTAATCTTTGAGCTCATTGATATAAATTTTGGTCAGAGAAGATAATCAGTGTTCTGTTTGAGCTAGTAGACCGATAGCATTGTTGTGATTTTTATTTATTTTAGAGACTATATTATAAGTCCCGTTTAGAACGTTATTGTCGTGTGACAAGTGTTTTATGCTAGTTAGCTGCCCTAGAAAGTTTATGGTGCAAACTAGGCATAATAGATCATAATATTTATCAGTTAACACTCACGATCCATATTGGTTACATATGTTAGACCATTTTTTATCAGATTATCGAACATACTAACACATTATTCTCTCCCTGGTGTACCTGCCCTAAATTTCCATTTATGTTTGTTAATTTGTTTATCAATGCACGGAAATGAGTGCATTGATATGATACTGGGACATAAATGCATGTAGATAACACCAATGCTATTTCATGATGTGTGTTATGATTGAATTTGCAGAGCTGTTACGGAATTATCTTAAGCAAATAAGGGAAGAAACAAGTGGGAGATTGTTGAGCGTTGCATACAGACCTAACGGAACTCCAAACAAGTGGTGGTTAGCTTTTGCTAAACGAAAATTTATCAACACCATCGCTCTGAATTAAACCTGCGCCAGTATTACTTGGACCTAAACTCTGATAAATTTTCGTTGCACCAAAATTCCAACTGAATTGTACTACACATCATTTTATGGGGATGCTAAGCTGTGAGGCCAAACAACTAATTATATGTGTTAATGTGTTCTGTTCACATGTGGAATATACACAATTAGCTGCTTGGCCATGCATTGATGACATTATTTAATTCGATACTTTTATATTGAACCTTTCAATGTACACAAAACAAAGATTGAAGTTATTGCGAAGCACATTTATAATGATCTATGACAATTAAGAAAGTAGAATTTATTCTTTATATTGCTCACTCGATGGTATAAATTATGTATCTCGCGTTTCTTTTAAATTGCCGAACAACTGAATTGAATATATATTGAATATTTATATTGAGAGTCGTGTATGTGTTCAGCTCGCGTGTCTCGTGGACTTATTGTGATGAAGAGTCTCAGGTGATTGAACGTTGGGTGAGTGCCTTCTGTTGATAGATCACAACACTGTAGAGCCAATATAGGCTGGTAGCATATTACAAACACTTGGACTCAAGGAGATAGGAAACGGAGAATGGAAATAGGAAACGGAGAATCGAAAGTGAACTTGTATTATCAATGGTGAAAGTTTGTTACAAACGGTTATGGATTTGTTACAATGGTAATGAGAGAATTAGAGAGAAGTGTGTGTTTTTAGACGTTTTGAACTAAGTGAAAATGCAAAGGCTTAACAACTATTTAAAAGGAAAAAGTGCGGGAAAAGTTGTTAGGAGTTTGTTACGGAGAAATCATGTGCACCTCACGTGAGGGATGAATCCCACACGTGCACCTCACATGCCTGCAACTTACTCTTAACAATCCACCCTTCTTAAACAATTCTTGTCCTCAAGAATCAAATAGTGGATATTTCTTGTACAAATCTTCCAAAAGCTCTCATGTTGCATCTTGTGGACCACCATTACTCCACTGCACAAGACCATAGACAGCCACAACATTATTCTTTTTAACAATCTTCCTTTCCATCAATTTCATTGGCTCCACTTCTAACAGTCCATCCTTGTTCAATTGGGGCAGCACCACTGGTCCTTGGAGTTCATGTCCACCATGAACTTTCTCCAGCTGAGAAACATGAAACACGTCATGTATCTGAGACTGTGGTGGCAACTTCAGCTTATAAGCAACCTGTCCTACTTTTGCAATAACTTCAAAAGGACCAAAATACTTAGGAGAAAACTTATTCTGTTTGCCTTGCCTAATAGTAACTTGTCTGTGTGGTTGCAATTTTAATAACACCCAATCCCCTACCTCAAATGTTCTCTTGGTTCTGTGCTTATCAGAGTGTTGTTTCATTCTATTTTAAGCTCTAGACAAGTGAAATTTCAGTAACTCAATAGCTTCCTCCCTAGCAGTTAATGATCTATCAACAACATCCACATTACTCAATCCTCCTACATATAGTACATGGACTGGAGGGGGTTGTCCATACAAAGCCTCAAAATGAGTAGTAGCAATTGAGGAGTGGTAGCTAGAGTTATACCAAAGTTCAGCCAAGAACAACCATTTATACCATTCTTTAGGATTCTCTCATGTCATAAACCTTAAGTATCCTTCCAAACATCTATTTACTACTTCTGTTTGACCATCTGTTTGTGGATGGTATGCAGAAGAAAGTAGTAGCTTCATATGTAACAGTTTGAACAACTCCTTCCAAAAAGTACTGAGAAATACCTTGTCCCTATCTGACACAATAGATTCAGGAACCCCATGGAGTTTACAAACCTGATCTAAGAACACTTGTGCCACTTGCAGAGCTGTGAATGGATGAGACAATGGTATAAAATGGGTATATTTGGTCAATCTATCAACCACCACCAATATAACAGTACAACCATGAGATTTAGGTAATCCTTCTATGAAATCCATAGAAACACTAGACCACACAGTTTGAGGAATAGGCAATGGTTGTAAGAGGCCTGGATATGCAGCTAAATCAGGCTTACATTTTTGACATACCAAACACTCCTTAACCCACTGTTTCACTTGTTTCCTTAATCCTTTCTAGTAAAACAGAGAACAAATCTTATGAGTGGTGGCCTTGACTCCTGAATGACCCCCAATAGCCCCATTATGGTAAGAAGACAACAAATCTTTCCTTAAAGCTTCATCATTTCCTACCACCAATTTCCCTTTTCTCAGCAATTGGTTATTGGTAAACACATAATGCTTCATGTCTTTCCCTCTAGCCAAGTCAGCAATAATGGATTTCAAATGATCATCAGTAGTCCAACTAGCCACTATCCTTTGGTACAGGTCAGTACTAATAGAGGTGGTGCTCAATGTAAACAATACCCCCACATCTTCCCTTCTAGATAATGCATCAGCCACTGCATTATCTTTGCCTTGCTTGTATACTACTTCATAATCATAACCCATCAACTTAGGAAGCCATTTCATTTGAGCTGGGGTTGTGATCCTTTGGTCAAGCAGATACTTCAGACTATAGTGATCTGTCTTAATAACAAAATGTTTGTCCAAAAGATAGCCTCTCCATTTCTCCAAAGCTAATAGTACTGCCAAAAATTCTTTCTCATAAGTAGAAAGTAACTGATGTTTGGGAGCTAAGGACTTACTAAGATAAGCTATTGGATGGTCATTTTGTTGCAACACTGCCCCCAATCCTATGCCTGAAGCATCAGTTTTCACAATGAAAGGTTGGTTGAAATTAGGCAAACCAAGAACTAGAGCTTGAATCATAGCCTCCTTGAGAAGTAAGAAGGACTCTTGAGCCTCATCAAACCACTTAAATGAATTCTTCTTAAGTAATTATGTCAGAGGTCTACTTATTGAAGCAAAATATTTAATAAACCTTCTGTAATAGCCAGTGAGACCAAGGAACCCTCTTAGTTGTTTAAGAGTTGTTGGTATAGGCCAAGTTTGCATTTCTTGTACCTTAAAGGGATCTGTAGCTACTCCTTGAGCTGAGATTACATGACCTAGGTATTCCACCTGAGTAGTCCCAAACACACATTTACTTTCCTTAACATATAAAGTGTGATCCCTCATTTTTGACAGCACAACTCTAAGATGTTGAACATGATCTTCCAAACTTCTAATGTAAACCAGTATATCATCAAAAAATACCAAGGTGAATTTCCTCAAAAACTCTCTGAATACATCAATCATTAAAGCTTGAAATGTTGAGGGGGCATTGGTTAAGCCAAAGGGCATAACCAAGAACTCATAAAGGCCTTCATGAGTCTTAAATGATGTTTTGGCTATGTCATCTTCATACATCCTGATTTGATGGTATCCTGATCTCAAATCCAACTTGGAAAAGATCACAACTCCTCCCAATTCATCAATCAATTCTTCTATCACAGGAATAGGAAACTTATCTTTAATGGTTTGTTTGTTCAACTGTCTGTCATCAACACACATCCTCCATGAATTGCCCTTATTCTTTACCATAACCACAAGTGAGGCAAAAGAACTTTGGTTGTGCTTGATTACTCCTGATTCCAAAAGTTCCTTAATCATTGCTTCAATAGCATCTTTCTGCACTGGAGGATGTCTATAAGGCCTGATATTTACTGGTTGTGTACCAGGTAGCAAAGGAATTCTATGATCATGAGACCTTATAGGAGGTAATTTGTTAGGGACTTCAAAAACCTCAGCATACTCAGTAAGAACCTTTTGTAAACTAGGTTCCACTCTACTCTCTGTCTACTCACTTCCCTTCATAAACAAAAGTTGTAAACCAGTGTTTGGATAGATACTCATCATCATTAACTCAGCTTGTCCAGTGGACTCCAACTTTTCAATTTGCTTTCTATCATTCAACCAATGTGTAACTGACTTATTTGTACCCCTCAAACACACTTTTGTGTTATTGTATATGAATTTCATCTTTAATTCTTTGAAATTACACTTGATATCCCCCAAGGTAGAGAGCCACTAGATTCCCAATACCATATCACAACCTCCCAAGGGTATAAGCATCACATCAGTGGTAACAGTTTGACCATACAATTGCCATTGAAAATCCTTGCACATACTCACTGTGACCATGTCTTTGCCCCCAGCCACTGAGACTGCCAAAGGAAAAGTACTCTAAATTTTACATCCTAATCTCTTAGCCATGTTAATATCTAAGAAATTTTGTGTAGAGCCTAAATCAACTAGAATATGTAATTTGTGCCCTTTTGCCACCAATCCAATAACTCTCATAGTTTGGAAAGAGCTCACTCCTAACAAAGCATTCAATGAAATTTGAGGTTGCACTTCTTCTTGTTCTGGATCAACTAATGACTCATTTACATCCAAAAATTCCTCCTCCCCTTCTTCAGTATTAGCTAATACAATGAGGGAGTACAACTAGCCATTACATTTGTGTCCAAGTACATATTTTTGATCACAATAGAAGCATAAGTTCTTTGATCTCTTCTCCTCATACTATTTCTGAGTCAATTGCTTCCTATGAGGGTTGTTTGGCTTAGGCTTCCAATCATTATTAGTAGCAGGGACATGCAACAATGACTGTCTACTATTGCTTCCATTGACATTATTAGCCCTAAATCTCCCAGCAGTTTGGTTTCCAAAAGGTCTATTCATCTTTTTTACAACTTCTAAGGTGGCCTCTTGGAGTGTTGTCAAACAATAAGCATCTGAAAAAGTTTTAAGCTTAAACATTCTTACAGCCATCTCCAACTCAGTGGGTAGTCCCCCTAAATACAAACTAATAGAATGCTCTTCACTCACTTCTACTCTACATAACAAGTTATCAAAGATGTCCTGATAATCCTTAGCAGGCTAATCATACTTAACATTCTTAAGAGCTGCTATTGGATCATCAATAACTGAGCCAAACCTCAAAGTAATAGCCTCTTTATACTCAGTCCAAGTAACATTTTCTCTTTTGGACTTAATCAATTGTCTATGCCATAATAGAGCTTTATCAAACAAATGAACAAAGATAATTTTTACCTTCTCCTCATCAAGAGTGTTATCAATGAGGAAAAACTAATCACATTTGAATATCCACCCCAATACATCTTCACCATAGAATTTAGGGAATTCTACCTTAGCAAGTGTACTGAACTGGTTTGCTTGTCTGGCCCCCATATTGTTCTGAGTTGCTAATCCAGTGATCATCTGCCTGAGTTGTGCCAACTCAGCTTCAAAATGCTGTCTTGTAACTGTTTCTTCATTAGTACTAGAGTTTGCAATGGCTGGTGTTGGAGGAGCCATGGATTCAATAGTATGCTACTTAAGATGAAAACATTATGAATGTATAGTGAGTAACTAATCTCCTTCTTCTTCTGTTGAGTTAGTTAATCACTAATAACCGCGACTTGGTCAACTTCACACCAAACAAAACTGATCATTCGTTCAAAAATAGAGGATTTAAGCACTTATGCGTTGTTCTCGTGATCACGGTGAATGTGTGACAATTGATCGTGTTTTTGGACGGAGTAGCATACAATGAATCAAAGTATTAGTGTAATACTTTGATTCTGTCTATGATTTGACCGGAAAAAATAACGAATTCTGGCCAGAAAAATATCAACTTCACCGGAATCTCAACAACTTGTCGTAAAACAAAGGAGTTGCCAGGAAGGCAGGTCTAATACCACTTGATACACACCACTAGAGCCAATATAGGCTGGTAGCAGATTACAAACACTTGGACTCTCAAGGAAATAGGAAATAGAGAATCGAAAGTGAACTTGTATTATCAATGGTGAAAGTTTGTTACAAACGGTTATGGGTTTGTTACAATGTTAATGAGAGAATTAGAGAGAGAAGTGTGTGTTTTTACACATTTTGAACTAACTGAAAATGCAAAGGCTTAACAAATATTTAAAAGGAAAAAGTGCGAGAAAAGTTGTCAGGAGTTTGTTGTAGAGAAATCATGTGCACCTCACGTGAGGGATAAATCCTACATGTGTACCTCACATGCCTGCAACTTACTCCTAACATTCAGTAACTCATGTATGTCATTGAAGGTTACTCATTATTTTGATTGACACCGTGACACGTCTATAGAGGTTATTAAAGTTGGCATAATGGCATGCCATGTATATTTTGGATATCATGAGCATAATCTAACTCGTTTATGCATAGAATACATTCATGTCGACTCTATGAGGGTGTTTGTTTCGGCTTATGAAACATAAGCCCATTTGGGCTTATATTTCATAAGCCCTAAGTTTCTGGTTTATTTTGAGACTTAAGGGCTTATATAAGTTTATTATATCATAAAAAACTTATATAAGCCATCAAGTCTCAAAATAAGCCAAAAATTTAGGGCTTATGGAATTGAAGCCCAAATCAAATATGATTTCGGCTTATATTTCATAAGTCCCAATTTTTTGGCTTATTTTGAGACTTATGAGCTTATATAAGTTTACCATATTATAATAAACTTATATAAGCCCACAAGTCTCAAAATAAGCCAAAAAATTAAGGCTTGTGAAATATAAGCCCAAATAAGCTTATGTTTCCATAAGCGAACCAACCACCCCTATTAGAATCGGACATTTTCTTTGGCACGACTTTTATGAAACATG
The DNA here is from genome assembly GCA_026074375.1 of Tanacetum coccineum. Taxonomy (NCBI): domain Eukaryota; kingdom Viridiplantae; phylum Streptophyta; class Magnoliopsida; order Asterales; family Asteraceae; genus Tanacetum; species Tanacetum coccineum. The sequence continues at coordinate 30,133 of BQNB010002540.1, forward strand.
CTTCGTTGTTGTGAGCGTTAAACCACATAATATGTTTTGGCGATCCAATTTAAGAAAAAAGTTGTTGTGCTCATAGGTGCACGATGCACGTATATTTGACGCACATGTATGGAGAATTTATTTCATTCATTTACGTTTTAACTTCCTTTATATATATTTGTGTTATGGTATAATTTGCATTAATTGTAAGGAATTGGCAATAATTGAGAGTTTTACAAGAGGGCATGTAATGCAACTCAAAGAGAAAGTGGTCGGGCTAGTGTTGAAGTCCTGACTTATGTATTGGTACACACCCTTTACAGGTAGCAGAATCATACAACAAACACAACAACAAATACAAACATCTTATTTTCCCTCATTAAAAACCAACAAAACACTACTATGTAATCTTTTTCATATTGAAAGATTGTTTATCTACTTGATATTCCGTCTTTTGTGTATTGTAATCAATCCTACTATTGGATTTAAACATTCAGTTAACGTAGTTATATTTGCTCCAAGTGTCGTTCATCTTGTGAATTCAATTAGTTCCAGAACATATACTTTTATTCCATCACTTTCCACATGGTACCAGAGCCATAACACTCTATTTACTATCATGTCTGGGAAATTCTTATTAAGTTGATTGAGGGTTTCTTTGTTCGAGGTGTTCCTGAGCAATTGAAGGTTTGAGGAATACGATTTTTAGCTATCTGGTGTGGTTAATTGTTGGGATCTAGAAAAATAGGGTTTTGTATGAACCCTTATTTTTTGGGGGGTTTTTTGAATTTTTTGTCCCGCTTGTTGCTACAATTGACGGTGATATTCTAACATTTCGCTGTCATTTGTTTTCATGTGTAAGATCCTTCACTATACTGATCTTGGTAAAATCAGGATCCACTTTGTGTGCTTGATTGATCATAGTTGGTTTTTTATTTTAATACAAGTCATAATATAAAACAAAAGGGCAATATACTGTTTTGTTAAAATATGCCAGAAAATGATGAAAGTCCACCCTGTGGGGCTACTTCTGGTGCTAGTGCAGCTAGCAAACTAATTTTTGGGGATGAACTTTATCTTCACCCTAAGGCTAGCAGCACTCCACTAATTAACGTAAATTTGACTAGAACAAATAACTATAATGTTTGGAGTCATCCATGACATTAGCTTTATTTAATAAACAAACTCGAAGTTATTAATGGGTAATGGTACAAATCCAATGACAAAGTACCCTGATAAATCAATGGGATAGTGAATTCAGAGTAGTGTTGGATGGTACTTTGGCTCAAGTTCAGAAGAGCTTTATCATGGGTAATTTTTTTCTAAAATTCCACTCCGAAGTTTGGGTATGAACTTAAAGAGACATATGACAAGGCCAATGGATCTGTCACTTCTAATTTACATCATCAAATCAACACTTTAAGTCAAAATGGTTCCACTCTTTCAGACTACTATCATAAACTAAACTCACTTTGAAAACAATTTGATTCTTTGGTTAAACTACCTGCATGCACCTTCATTCACCTGTGATGCTGCAAAACATTTCAAAAAACATAACGATCTTATAAAACTCATGCAGTTTTTATTGGGATTAGATGAATTGTACCTGCCCTTAAGAAGTAATATATTAACCAAGGACCCTAATACCAGATGTGAAAAGTACATTTTCTAAGTCATTTGTAAAGAGGAATCCCATAGGGTTCTCATCTGCTACTAATAAAATGGAAACAAGGATCATGCATTACATTTGTGTAGAAGAGAAGCTATTAATGGAAATCATTAAAAAAAGGGATTATAACAACCAACAAAAAATATGTGAAAAAATTAATCTAATTGCTCAAATCCAATTGTGGTTCTCACTGGACACACGTTGCTAATGATAATATTGTTGGGAACCCTGATCATATTAAATGAAATGGGCAAATCAGGAAAACATCAAGCCATATGCCATGTGTGGAGGTTCCTACTTCTACACAAAACTATTCGCATGTTCTGCTCCTATTTCAGACCGAAATAGATTCATCAATTGCTCAACCCTTTTGCGGATCCGAGAATTCCAACAATGCTCATGCCTTTATGGGAGGTACTTTTATATGTGGAAACACAACTTTTAGAATTCATAAAACCAACAACGGTTGGAAAATTGATTTTGGTGCTAACCAACACATGGTTACATCAGAAGAAAACCTTGAAAACATAATGGACATATCAGACCTAAGACTTTAGATTGATCATCCTAGTGGCACCACTGCCTACATAAAAAAGTTAGAAACTTAAGACTTAGTGATACAATTATTCTTTATGATGTCCTTTATGTTCATGAATATACTGTTAATCTCCTGTCAGTTCATAAACCGGCAAGAGATAGCAAGCTCTTTATTGGTTTTGATGAACATAAATGTTACATTCAGGACTTGCAGCTGTAGAAAACTCTGGCGACTGGTAGTCAAAATGAAGGTTTGTACTTCCTTAACTTTAACAATCCAAACAACTTTGTTAAAAACAATAACATCATAGGCTGCCACTAAAATTCTTTGTGCCACTGTAGGCTTGGTCACCCATCAGACCAAGTCCTAAAAGCTTTAAAACACAAAATTGACATCAAGGGAAACTATAACTCTTCTCCATGTGACATTTGTCATTACTCTAAACAAACAAGAGAACCATTTCCCCTAAGTGAACATAAAACCACTTATGTTAGGGATTTGATTCATCTAGATATATGGGGTCCTTACAAAGTCACAAGCAGGGAGGGATTCAAAAACTTCCTTATTGTTGTTGATGATTATTCCAGATCAGTTTGGGTAAATCTTTTAAAATCCAAAAGTGAAGCCATACCAAACATAATTGAATTCCACATCTATCTAAAAACTCAATTTAACAAAAATGTTAAGATTTTTAGAAGTGATAATAGAACAAAATTTGTTAACAATAACTTGCAAACTTTTTCAAACTGCATGGAATACTCCATCAAACCACAGTTGCATACACCCCACAACAAAATGGGATAGCAAAAATAAAACACAGACACTTACTAAATGTAGCAAGATCTCTTCTTTTTCAAAGAGTGAAATTCACTCAACATGTGGCTGAGTGATCTTCCCCCCCCCCCCCCCCCCCACCCCCCCCCCCCCCCCCCCCCCATCTTGACTGCCTACTTACTGGATCAATAGTCTGCCTACTTCTGTCCTCATAGGAAAATTTCCTTTTATGATCTATGTGTTTGGAACTGAAGCTAAAACAATGATCCACTTAAGATCTTTGGATGTCTTTGTTTTCAATATTTTAAATAACACAAACACAATTTAGGAAAATATGAAATATTGATTTCATTGGCTATTCCAATACAAAAAACGGTTACAAATTACTTAGTTTCCAAAACAAAAACTATTTTTTCTTAGGGAGATGTCAAGTTATTCTACGAACACATTTTCTTAAAAAATGGAAGAAAACCTCCTAAAAAACCTTTGCAATCCAGTATTTGAAATAAATCATTTTAACTTTTTTGATAGTCCCCTTACTTATTCAAACACCTCCGACCCTGCCCAATGATGAATTCTGGAAATCATGGTAGTGAACTTTGATTCTCCCATGTTGATGTCATAGAGATGATCTATTAGTGATAATAATCATTTACTAACCATCTGAAGAACACATGATGGGGGATGACACATCGTCACTTGCACAATAATTCATTTGACAGTAACTTTGGTAGGCCACCCTAGAGATCAAATTTCCCTTACAAATTGAGAATACCATAGTGGAACCAAGTCTCAACTCTAATAGGGCACACAGTTACAACATCCAAAATCTTGTAAATGAAATGTTTTCAATGAGGTTGGCAGAACTTCTAAACTTTAACCAACTCTCTTGATTTTGTTTTGATGACAAAGTTAAATACGATAATCGATAGAGTTGTCAATATTCAAACCTAGATAGGCAAAAACTAGTGTTTTACTATTGATATCTTCACACAAAACTTTTGTGAATCAAAAATCTTTCATGAGGATGATAAAAGAAAGATGGGTAAGTGTCTATAAGATCAGTGAAATCGGGGCTTTAATAGAAATGAAACATGAAAAATTACCCAATTACCTCTTGGTAGAAAGCTCATAGGGTTCAAATGGATCTATAAAGTCAAATACAAATCTAATGGTGATATAGAAAAATATAAGCAAAAGAAGAGTGGCAAATGATTTAACAATATGAAGGTGTTTGATATGATGAAAACAATCTCCCCCTATAGCTAAAATTGATAAGTTAGGTGCTTATAAGCATTTCTGTGGTCAACCATTGAGTGGCAATATTCCAACTTGATATCAACAATGTTCATATATATGGCAACTAACTGGGGGAGGTGTCTTTGCACTTCCACCGAAATATTTTGGGTTATATGATCAAAGAGTATGCAACTAAAAAAATCTCTATTATGGTTCGAACAAGAACCAAGAAATGAATGAAAAAATAGGTCAAACTAACTTAGTCAATCATGGATTTTAAAAAAAGCCATGAGTGACTACACCTTATTTATCTAAACCTGTATTAACCAACTGTTTCATTGGTTTACTTTGTTTTATATGGATGATCATGTACTCATATGGGGATTAACTTAGATGAAAGTCCACTAAAGTCAAAAAAGACTTTTTAAAAACATAACTTCAGTGATCAAAAAAAAAGACCTACGAGAACTTAAAAAATTCCTTAGAATTGAAGTTATAAAAACAAATGATGGCATATGTCTCTCCCAAAGGAAATACTACGTGAAATTTGTTTTTTTTTTTTTTTTTTTTTTTTTTTTTTTTTTTTTTTTTTTTTTTTTTTATTTTTCTAACTGAGTATGGCCTTTTGGCCTTTGCAAACCATATCAAACACCAATTGAATCAAAATTGATCATCGGTGACAAACCTATAAACAAGAAAGATAAGCCTCTCAAAAACATAACTTAATATCAAAAATTACTCGGGAAACTTATCAATCTCACCCATACCAAGCCTGACATCTCATATGGTGAGTCCATTTCTTTGGAGTAGTTTATGCACTCCTTCCTCGGAGTCCCATTTAAAACTTGGCCTAAGAATCCTAAGGTACCTAAAGCAGGCTCATGGAAAAGGAATCATGATTTCAAAAGGCTTAAACATAAACTTGTTGAGTTACTCTGACTCTGACTCGGCTAAGTGCAGAAACACAAGGAGATATGTAATAAGATTTGCATTTTTCTGGGAGTTCCCTTGTCTCATGGAAAGCAAAAGCATACTGCTGGTCCTGCTCCTTGTGATCCATAGAGGATCATTGTTTAAGTAATTCTTCTTTAACTCTGTTGTTTATATTTCGCGTAAACAATAGTTTAATTTCTTAGAGTCTCTCTTAGAGTTTCTTGTGATTACATAAGTACTCTACAACCTCAACAGGCTTGAAGATCTATCTAGGGCATGACCTACAATAAGCCCAAATAAGCTTATGTTTCATAAGCCGAAACAAACACCCCCTATAAGAATCGGACATTTTCTTTGGCACAAGCTTATATGAAACATGCTTTCGTTGTTGTGACGCGTAAACCACATAATTTGTTTTTGGCGATCAATTTAAGAAAAAAGTGTGCTCATAGGTGCACGACTGCACGTATATTTGAGCACATGTATTGAGAATATATTTCATTCATATTAAGTTTTAACTTCCTTTTATATATATTTGTCTTATGGTATAATTAGCATAATTGTAAGGATTGGCTAATAATTGAGAAGATTTACAAGAGGGGCTGTAATGCAACTCAAAGAAAGATGGAGGGCTAGTGTTGAAGTCCTGACTTATGTATTTGTACACACCCTTTACAGGTTGCAGAAGCATACAACAACACACAACAACAATACAAACACTCTCTATTTTCTCTCCATTATAAACCAACAAAACACTACTATGTAATCTTTTTCATATTGAAAGATTGTTTATCACTTTGATATTCAGTCTTTTGTGTATTGTAATCATCCTACTATTGGTTAAACATTCAGTTACGAGTTATATTGCTCCATTGTGTCGTTCATCTTGTGAATTCAATTAGTTCCAGAACATATACTTTTATTCCATCACTTTTCACATGGTACCAGAGCCATAACACTCTGATTACTGTCGTGTTTAGGAAATTCTTGATTAGTTGATTGAGGGTTTCTTTGTTCGAGGTGTTCCTGAGCAATTGAAGGTTTGAGGAATACGATTTTTAGCTATCTGGTGTGGTTAATTGTTGGGATCTAGAAAAATAGGGTTTTGTATGAACCCTTATTTTTTGGGGGGTTTTTTGTCCACGCTTGATTGCTACAATTGTAAGGTGATATTCTACATTTCGCTGCTCATTTTTTTCATTGTAAGATCCTTCCACTTACATGATCTTGGTAAAATCAGGATCCACTTTGTGTGCTTGATTGATCATAGTTGGTTTTTTATTTTAATACAAGTCATAATATAAAACAAAAGGGCAATATACTGTTTTGTTAAAATATGCCAGAAAATGATGAAAGTCCACCCTGTGGGGCTACTTCTGGTGCTAGTGCAGCTAGCAAACTAATTTTTGGGGATGAACTTTATCTTCACCCTACTAAGGCTAGCAGCACTCCACTAATTAACGTAAATTTGACTAGAACAAATAACTATAATGTTTGGAGTCATCCATGACATTAGCTTTGCATTCAAAAAACAAACTCGAATTTATTAATGGTAAATGTAAAAAACCAATTGATAAGTCCATGATAAATCAATGGGAAATGTGCAATTCAGTAGTGTTGGGATGGCTACTTGGCTCAATTTCAGAAGAGCTTTATCTTGGGTAATTTTTTTCTAAAATTCCATCCGAAGTTTGGGATGAACTTAAAGAGACATATGACAAGGCCAATGGATCTGTCACTTCTAATTTACATCATCAATTCAACACTTTATGTCAAAATGGTTCGACTCTTTCAGACTACTATCATAAACTAAACTCACTTTGAAAATAGTTTGATTCTTTGGTTAAATTACGTGCATGCACATGTGATGCTGCAAAACATTTCAAAAAACATAACGATCTTATAAAACTCATGCAGTTTTTATTGGGATTAGATGAATTGTACCTGCCCTTAAGAAGTAATATATTAACCAAGGACCCTATACCTGATGTGAAAAGTACATTTTCTGTCATTTGTAAAGAGGAATCCCATAGGGGTTCCTCATCTGCTACTGGAAACAAGCATCATGCATCTACATTTGTTGCTAGAAGCTATAATGAAATCAATAAAAAAGGGCATTATAACAACAACAAAAAATATGTGAAAAAATCTAATCTAATCTGCTCAAATCCAAATTGTGGTCTTACTGGACACACAGTTGATAAATGATAATATTGTTGGGAACCCTGATCATATTAAAAAGAAATGGGCAAATCAGAAAACATCAAGTAATAATGCATGAGTGGAGGTTCCTACTTCTACAACAACTACTTCGCCTTGTTCTGCTCCATCACTTTCAGCCGAATAGATTCATCAATTGCTCAACCCTTTGAACGGATCCGAGAATTCCAACAATGCTCATGCCTTTATGGGAGGTACTTTTATATGTGGAAACACAACTTTTAGAATTCATAAAACCAACAACGGTTGGAAAATTGATTTTGGTGCTAACCAACACATGGTTACATCAAAAGAAAACCTTGAAAACATAATGGACATATCAGACCTAAGACTTTAGATTGATCATCCTAGTGGCACCACTGCCTACATAAAAAAAGTTAGAAACTTAAGACTTAGTGATACAATTATTCTTTATGATGTCCTTTATGTTCATGAATATACTGTTAATCTCCTGTCAGTTCATAAACCGGCAAGAGATAAGCAAACTCTTCATTGGTTTTGATGAACACAAATGTTACATCCAGGACTTGCAGGCTCAGAAAACTCTAGGACTGGTAGTCAAAATGAAGGTTTGTACTTCCTTGACTTTAACAATACTAACAACATTGTCAAAAGCAATAACATCATAAGTTGTCACTCAAATTCTTTGTGGCACTATAGGCTTGGTTACCCATCAGACCAAGTCCTAAAAGCTTTCAAAAATAAAATTGACATCAAAGGAAATTGAAACTCCTCTCCTATGACATCTGTCACTACTCCAAATAAATAAGAGAACCACTTCCTCTAAGTGAACACAAAACCACTTCTGTTGGGGATTTGATTCATCTAGATGTATGGGGTCCTTACAGAATCACAAGCAAAGAAGGATTCAAATACTTCCTTACTGTTGTTGATGATTGCTCTAGAGCAATTTGGGTATATCAAATCCAAAAGTGAAGTCACAACAAACATAATTAATTTTCACAGATATCTAAAAACTTAATTTAACAAAAATGTTAAGATTTTTAGAAGTGATAATAGAACAGAGTTTGTTAACAATAACCTGAAAACCTTTTTACAAACTGCATGGAATAATCCATCAAACCACATTTGCTTACACCCTACAACAAAATGGGATAGCAGAGAGAAAACACAAGCACTTACTAAATGTAGCAAGATCTCTTCTTTTTCAGGGAGGAGTTCTGCTGAACATGTGGACTGAATGCATCTTGACTGCCACTTACCTAATCAATAGATTGCCTACCTCTGTCCTTAAAGGAAAATCTCCTTATGATTTTGTGTTTGGTACTGAACCTAACATTGATCATTTGAGATCTTTTGGTTGCCTCTGTTTTTTTAACTATTTTAACAAACACAGACAAATTTTCAATCAAATCTGAAAAATGCATCTTTATTGGCTATTCCAATACCAAAAAAGGTTACAAGTTACTTAGTTTGCAAAACAAAAATACTTTTTTCTCTAGAGATGTCAAGTTCTATGAAAATATCTTCCCTTTAAAAAATGAAAGAAAACAAACATAATTGAATTCCACATCTATCTAAAAACTCAATTTAACAAAAATGTTAAGATTTTTAGAAGTGATAATAGAACAAAATTTGTTAACAATAACTTGCAAACTTTTTCAAACTGCATGGAATACTCCATCAAACCACAGTTGCATACACCCCACAACAAAATGGGATAGCAAAAATAAAACACAGACACTTACTAAATGTAGCAAGATCTCTTCTTTTTCAAGGAGGAATTCCACTCAACATGTGGACTGAGTGCATCCTGACTGCCACTTACCTGATCAATAGACTGCCTACTTCTGTCCTCAAAGGAAAATCTCCTTATGATCTTGTGTTTGGAACTGAAGCTAACATTGATCACTTGAGATCTTTTGGATGTCTTTGTTTTTCAACTATTTTAACTAACACAAACAAATTTGTAAGAAAATATGAAAAATGCATTTTCATTGGCTATTCCAATACAAAAAAGGTTACAAATTACTTAGTTTACAAAACAAAACTATTTTTTCTCTAGGGATGTCAAGTTCTACGAAAACATATTTCCTTAAAAAATGAAAGAAAACCTAAAAAACATTTTCAAATCCAGTATTTGAAATAAATCATTTTAACTTTTTTGATAGTCCCTACTTCAAACACCCTCCAGACCCCTTGCCCAATGATGATTCAGAGGCTGGAAATCATGGTAGTGAAAATAGATCTCCCCATGTTGATGGCATAGAGATGACTGATAGTGATAATACATCATTTACTAACAACTCTGAAGCAACACATGATGAGGATGACACATAGTCACTTGACAATAATTCATTTGACAGTAACTCTGGAGCAACCCTAGAAGATCAAATTCTCCCTTACCAAATTGATAATAACATAGTGGAACCAAGTTCCACTTCTGAGGGCAACAATTACAACATCCAAAATATTGTAAATGAAACTGTTTTCAAATGAGGTCTGGCAGAACTTCTAAACTTTCAACCAAACTCTCTGATTTTGTTCTTGATGACAAAGTTAAATACGAAATCGATAGAGTTGTCAATTATTCAAAACTTAGTTAGGAAAACTATTGTTTTGCTTTGAATCTCAACAAAACTTTTGAATCAAAAATCTTTCATGAGGCATGTAATAAGAAAGAATGGGTCAGTGTCATGAACAGTGAAATGGAGGCTCTTAATAGAAATGAAACATGAAAAATTACCCAATTACCTCTTGGTAGAAAGCTCATAGGGTTCAAATGGATCTATAAAGTCAAATACAAATCTAATGGTGATATAGAAAAATATAAAGCAAGACTAGTGGCAAAATGATTTAACAAAAAAGAATGTGTTGACTATGATGAAACATTCTCCCCTATAGCTAAAATTGTTACAGTTAGGTGCCTTATAAGCATTGCTGTCAACAATGAGTGGCCATTATTCCAACTTGATATCAACAATGTCTATTTATATGGCAACCTAACTGGGGAGGTGTATTTGACACTTCCACCGAAATATTTTTTTGTTAATGATCAAAGAGTATGCAAACTAAAAAAATCTCTATATGGTCTCGAACAAGAACCAAGACAATGAAATGAAAAAATAGGTCAAACTCTTATCAATAATGGATTTAAACAAAGCATGAGTGACTACTCCTTATTTATCAAAACTATTAACAACTGTTTCATTGGTTTACTTGTTTATATGGATGACATAGTTCTCACTGGGAATAACTTAGATGAAGTCAACAAAGTCAAAGACTTCTTAAAAAATAACTTCATGATCAAAGACCTACGAGAACTTAAAAAATTCCTTAGAATTGAAGTTATAAAAACAAATGATGGCATATGTCTCTCCCAAAGGAAATACTACCTTGAAATTCTATCTGAGTATGGCCTTTTGGCCTGCAAACCATATCAAACACCAATTGAATCAAAATTGATCATCGGTGACAAACCTATAAACAAGAAAGATAAGCCTCTCAAAAACATAACTTAATATCAAAAATTACTCGGGAAACTTATCAATCTCACCCATACCAAGCCTGACATCTCATATGCGGTCCATTCTTTGAGTCAGTTTATGCACTCTTCCCTCGAGTCCCATTTAAAACTTGGCCTAAGAATCCTAAGGTACCTAAAGCAGGCTCATGGAAAAGGAATCATGATTTCAAAAGGCTTAAACATAAACTTGTTGAGTTACTCTGACTCTGACTCGGCTAAGTGCAGAAACACAAGGAGATATGTAATAAGATTTGCCATTTTTATGGGCAGTTCCCTTGTCTCATGGAAAAGCAAAAAGCATACTGTGGTCTCTAGATCCTCTGTAGAAGTAGAATATAAAGCTCTTGCTTCTGCAAATTATGAGGTCATCTGGCTAACCAACCTTCTACAAGATTTAAACATCATTATTGCTAAACTCATCACGATGTATTGTGACAATAAGGCTGTCATTCAAATTGCTTATAAATCGGTCTTTCATGATACAACCAAACACTTCGAAATCGATCTCCACTTTATAAGAGACAAAATGATTGAAGGGACTATAAAACCTACAAAGATTGAATTTGCAAAAAATATGCAGACATTTTAACCAAAGGATTAGCTGCTGATCAACATAATTATCTCACTAATAAGTTGAACATGTTTGACATATTTAAAACTTAATCCGAGGAGGTGTATTGAGAATATATTTCATTCATATTAAGTTTTTAACTTCCTTTTATATATATTTGTCTTATGGTATGATTAGCGTAATTGTAGGGATTGGCTAATAAATGAGAAGATTTACTAGAGGGGCTGTAATGAAACTCAAGGAAAGATGGAGGGCTAGTGTTGAAGTCCTGACTTGTGTATTTATACACACCCTTTACAGGTTGCAGAAGCATACAACAACACGCGATAACAATACAAACACTCTCTATTTTCTCTCCATTATAAACCAATAAAACACTACTGTGTAATCTTTCTCATATTGAAAGATTGTTTATCACTTTGATATTCAATCTTTTATGTATTGTAATCATTCGACTATTGGTTAATCATTCAGTTACGAGTTATATTGCTCCATTGTGTTGTTCATCTTCTGGATTTAATTAGTTCCAGGAAAAAGTCTTCCTACCCTTATGTTTTTCTTAATAAAGGGGTATGGTTTGTCTATATTCTACTTCCTCATATGCTGATTTGACTTAATCAAGTATTGTTTTGTTCAAAAAGGTTTTATTATGTTGTTATTTATATCATGTTACCAAGTCATACGCGTTGTAGATTTATAAACTAGTCTTTACTATGGATATAAAGAACTATAATGAATAGATATACATGTTGTAGATTTATAAACTAGTCTTTACTATGGATATAAAGAACTATAATGAATAGATATTAGAGCATCTCCAATGCAAAAATTGGTCGAGAATCTCAACTTATGTTTCAAGTCATTGCTCCAATGGTAAGAAAAATATTCAATAAAATCTCACATATGCCCACCTCTCAAATACTATTTAAAAATAACTTAACTAGTAGGTTGATCAATATCAACTTATTGGTTCACTAATTCATATTTAACCTTTTTCTCTAATGCATAAACCCATTTTCAACTCATTTTCAACCCATTCTTGACCTTTCATTGGAGATGCTCTTAAGGAAATTAATTCAAGTAACCCAATTTTGAATACTAGTTAAACGACCCGTTTTATGAGAAAGTAGCTTTAATTCTCGCAAAGATATTGCGAAAATTACCTGGAAGACGCACATCATGGATCTTGTTGACTAAGCTTACAATCGTGTACGTATATGAAACTTTGTTGGTGGTTCATAGAGTTTGGTGCCTAGTATGCAAGATACTTTGCGGGGTTCTTGGCTACTTTTGCAAATACAAGATTACAACATTTGGCTTTCAAAAAAGATTAATAAAAAATTAAAGATCAAATAAACAAATTCTATCTATATATTTTTTATAAAACAAAAAGGGTTAATTGTTTAAAAATATATACTTCACACTTTTTTTAGTTGCATGTATCATTGTTCGAATCAGATTATTTAGGAAATATCTTTTTGATTTTTGTTTATTAAGTGTGAAAGTTTACCTGTTATACCAGTCGATCCTATATGGATCAGGTCACCCTCCATGTCACTTGCCATATCATGCCATACATACATGAGTTTATTTCTTTTTGTGATCTTTAATCTATCCAAACACCCACCTTCTTCTCCACCACTTAATCCCATTCATCTTTTTTCTTTTTGGGTAATCCACCAATCCATAAGCTTCAGTCCAAAAATGGCATAACTATCAACACCACCATTACCTAAACTTCTAAACGAGTATGGAGACCGTTAAACTACTAATTTTCCCACCTTCCCCACCTTCAGTCTAAAGGGAATTCTATTTAATGTGATAAATACCAAATTAGTTTAATGTGATGAGACTCGTTACTAGTTCTTGTAAGGTTCTAGTGGTCACGCGCGTGGCTATGACATGCATAGCGGAAAATAAACAATGAAAACCATTCAGACCAAAACCTAATAGTCAGATCTACCTAGATAGTGATATAACCTAACTAATACGTATAAATGGTGTTTAGAAGTACTTACGTGTAAATCATGCTATGCGTAAGCTCCTTTAAAGTTCTCAGCTGCACGGAATGCCTCGTTCTTGATCTTGATGCTTTTCTTGAACTTTAGGGTTTGGGAATGGCCACCACTTCTGGACTGCGTTAGGTATCCACCGATACTGCATAGATAGGACTAGGGCTACGAACATATTGCAAGTTAGGTGAGTATGAAATCCGGGTAAAACCCTGATTCGATCTTCGGGACCGAATGGTGTGCAATTTGGATTTGGGAAACCCTAATCGATTGCTTAGATGCGATCGACCTAGGGTTTAAGAAAACCCTAGGGTTTCGTCGATCTTAGGGATCGAACTAGTGTCCACTTTGAGTCGATAATAGGGTTTCAACCAAAGGGTTATTCGAACCCTTTGGTGTTCGTCCGATTGCAAGAAGAGGGAGATAGAGGAGAAGGATTTAGGGTTTGAGGAGATTATGTTATGTGTATATAAAACCTTCATAATGCATTTGTATTTATAGGCATTAATGAGGAGGTGCAATACTTATAGAACAAGTATTGGAGTATGAAAAAAGTCAAACTCCCCTCCCTTGTGTTAGGCGGTCGAACCTAATCCAACACCCCTCGAGATTTGTTTGTTTGGTCTTTTGTGATATTACACCCTCTAATATTTATCCTAGATATTAATGTGATTACCCTTTACCCTTATACCCTTAGACTTGGTGTAATTACCCTTAACCCTTTAATGAAAATAACGTCGTATTTTCATTTCCTCTTTCATCTCTTTTTATTTCATAACTCGTTTCTCATTTCCGCTTGCATTGTCCCGATTAGTGTGACCATTCGGCATTTATGTGAAGGCTAGTGGTGAAAGTCGTTGTTTGATTGCACATTGTCCTTTCAGTTCTTGAAGTGACTTACATTTAGGACCACCTCCTGTGAAACTAATTTTTTATAAAGTTTGTTTTCCTGTTTCAAGTCAATCAAACAAAAGTTACTGTGAACACAACAAATCGTCTGCCTCAACTAGGGATGCTCACGGTCCGAAAACCAGACTGGATTGACAAAAACCGGACCGGACCGAAACCGACTTTGGCCAAAACCCCGGAACAAAATGGTCCGGTCCGGTCCAGGTCGGTCCGGTTCGGTCTTCGGTCCGGTCCGGTCCAATAAGGCATAATTGCTGATTTTTTTGTAAGACCGAACCGGACCGACTGTACCGAGGACCGAAAATAAGAAAAATGACGAACCGAGGACCGGACCAAAATAGGTTCGGTCCAGTCTGGTTTCTCGGTTTGGTCCGTTCCGCGGTCCGTTTTGCTCACCCCTACCCTCAACCCTTGAAAGCTTACACGCGAATATGAAGATAACACGAGTCTATACCTAATCATGTCTCTTGAACTGTACAAGTGATCTACAAAATATGGTGTACGATCTGTTTATATTTGTTAGGGTGTTTGGTAATGTGCTTTTTAACCGATTATTCTACTATTGCTACTCGAACATATAATAGTCATTTTAGCATCTAGTTATTTGTTGAGTTACAATTCAGTATTTATTCATTAGTCATTATGTGTTGATTCTAACGTTGTTACGAGGGAAGGATGTAGATTGGTTGTGATGAGTGTATATTTAGCGGCGGTGGTAGTCTCATAGGAGAATGAATGAAGGAGAAGAGGGTGTTTGGTTATAAATTTTAAGAAGCTATGTGGCATTATCGACTGACATGGATTAAGAAAAAATAATGAAAAATAAACAAGTTACTGGTAACCTGCTAAACAAGTCAAACACTACACATAAAAGTTGAAAATAAAAAAAGATATTTCCCTAATAATCAGATTCGAACAATGGTACACAAAAAGTGGCAATTATGATACATTTTTAAAAGATTACCCCAACGAGAAAACCTAATTTTCACCTTATTTTTTAAAATAAAATATCTTACAAACAATGAATCGATAAACAATAAAAAACACACCATCGCGACTATAGTTTTTTTTATCTTTTGACAACAAAAATTCAGTTTTTTATGAGTATTAAATATTAGACAATACGAAATCAAATGTAATTTGTGATGCGAGTTTTAAATTTTAAATCACATGTGATTCTTCATGGCGTAAATTTTTAACACTAAAAAACTCAAAAAAATCCGTCAAACGTATGTACAAGTGTTCCTCTAATGAAAAATGATTTTATGCCCGACATGATAGTGTAATTACTTTTGCTTAACGACCAACGGCTTATGAAATATTTTTTTTAAAGATGATGTAAGTGGGTTTTTCATCTTAGGGTAGGTTTGGTTTGTGGGAGGATTTGAATTTGGATTTCGATTTTAATTTCACTGATCCTCTTAAGTATAAGTTATTTTTATTTTTACATACCAAAGATAAAGAACTACATATGATGAAAGAGAATTACTAAATTATACACGTTATCTTTACTCGGTAAAACTAGATCGACTCGACTCGACTTTCTTCCAACCCTGTTCATGCATAGTGTATATGACTCTAAAATTTTGATAATTTCAAGTTACTTTAACACAAGACGGAGTAAATGAAGCAAGCATGCATGAACACAAAGTGTCATCCAATGTGTCATCCTACCACGCGACAGCTGCACATCGGTGCACATCCTGTCCCGCAACCCTTCCCCGAACTACCCCTACCTCAAGTATGAACTGTGTGTGTCGTTGCACAGCTACCATAACACCACTATGCTACTCATGAAGTCAGCGAAATAAAATAGTTACCGCAACACTTTCGAGAAGAGGGTTATGTCCATTTAAGTTTAAACTTAACTTGTGACATATTTTGACATTTTGATCATCAACATGTCTTTTTGTGTTCATATTCTTAGATGAGTCGTGGCGGTTCACCCTTCTTACACGCGAAGAAGGTTGAACCATGTGTTATGTTAATAAATAAAATGGTTCATAACGCGTCATAAAAGGTGTCACCTAAGCTTTTACACGAAAAGCATACATCATTACAGGGAGTCTTATTGGAACAAGCCAAATTTTGAGGGGTTGGGTTCTGCTTGGAAGTGCGTTGAATGCGAGTGTTACTGGGTCATTATGTTGGTCTTGTTGAAGTACCCTAACGGTAATGGTGTAGTACATGTCACGCGTTGATGACTCGATATGGCTTCCTATTACATTACTCTCCCTGCTTCCCCCGAATGTGATATTGTGTCTCGGCATGACATCATGTTATCCTTTACAACATCTCGGGAGACCTCTCTCCCCACCTTTGCGCAACCAACACTTTTAAAAACTTTTGAGAGAGTGACATGAGTGATTCTACTTCCTTCCGCTTTGGTCCGACTTGATTCTGATACCACTTGTCACGGAGTTACTATTCCGACCCATCTGACGTCCTCAACCTGATAAGGATTGGCCTTCTATCTGATCAATCAAGAGGCTACCTTGACTTCATCAGGTGAGCAACCCCAACTCACTATTAGTGTGGTGCAATGTCGAGTCATCTACTCACGACACGTGTCACACCCCGTAAATTCCTGGTTAGTATTCCGACCCACTCCGGTCATCTACTTTAAATTTTATACGTTACGTTTAAATCTGACAGTTTACCGGGGAACTAAACTGCGTAAAAACTGAGAAACGTCATCGGACGCGTTCCGGCATCGGTTAAAAATTTATTTAGGCATTATATGTGATATATTAGCTTTCCTGAGTGTTTCGTGATTTTTAATCACTTCCGATATTAATTTTAGGGTTTTATCCTTTAAATTGCGTTTTTCGCGTTTTTGACCAAACGGAACCCCGAAAACTCAAAATCTTTTCGTGTAAACTCAAGTTATCGTTAATATTATACCCTAAGTCTAAAAATTTCGTTCACCTCTTTTCCCTAGCCAAATGTGGCGCCTAAACCACAACAACATGTATACTTGAACTCTAAATTAAAGATTTGGCATCTTATTTTGAAAGCCTCACCCATGTGTGCATACTTGATGAGAAAATGACATCCTTGTTGTCTTGTAACTTGCATGCATGCCATATCTTACACATCACATGCATACTTATACCATTGACTTCATTTGACTTGGAAAATTCAAGGTATGAATATTATTGGAACCATGGACCAAAATTTTGAACCATCATGGTCCTTGTGCCTAGTTTCGGCCGAACCCAAGACCCAACACACCTTTGGTGTGTGTTGGTCACTTAAGCATTACTTGAACCCACAAAACCCTAGCATTTGGACTATAAATACATCACATTCTCATCATCTAGGGTTCATTTCATTTTCAAGTCTCCAACAAAAATCTTTTCTCTCCCTCCTCCTTGCTCCTAGCTCACGGCACACCCTCCACCACCATACCCAACCCATAACTTTTGATTTCTAGCTAAATCCAAGTGTTTAAAGTTCATTCCTAGTTATATCTAAGGTAGATCCAAGTGTTGGTTGGTTATTTTTCAAAGATTTCAAGAATTATAAAGTTAGGGTTTTCAAGATTATTTGGGGTTTTTATAGATCTATAGTTTGTGGGTATAGATCTAGTGTTTTTGCTACATTTTCTTCTTGATTTGTAAGTGTTCCTTAAATCTTTGTTGGTTTCATCTATTTTCTTTATAGATCTATAGTTATTATTAAAGATCCATGTGTTTGTGATAATTTTTACAAAAGAAATAAGTTAATATTTGTCATCTTTTATAAAATGGAAGTAAATATTGTTACCACTTTATGTTTATATTTTATATTATGTTCTTGGTGAGATTGAGAGTTTGAGAAGAGTATGCAAACATATGCGATTAGGTTGATTAAGGTTGGTTTTGGTGGTGGATTAGTTCCTTTGTAATAAAGGTTGAACTAGAGTAGCACTAATATGCGAGTTGGGTTGATTTTGGTCAGTATTCGGCAAAACAAACTTGCTGTCCGGATTAGTTTTGTGGTTTTGAGCGACTTAAAATGTTTCATTAGGCGTAAAAGTATGTTTGCGAAGAGATCATTTCGAATAGATAATTTTTCATATATCACACTTTTTAAAAAATCGGACTTAAAAACGGCAAGTTATGGTCGTCAAATGAAACTCGAAACATTTTTCGGCGAAAAATGGAAATATTAATGAACAGATCATACAGCTATAAAAATGCGGCGATTCGGAGCCCTTCGGGTCCGAATCGGCTTTAGTAATAAACACGAAAAGTTGCCCGGGAATGAGATTTTTTACTGTAACATTGGCAACTGTTTAGCACTAAAGTTAAAAAAAACGAGAGTCGTATTTTACACACTACATCGGAAGAATAAAAATAGATTTTTAAGACACTTATTTAGAGGCTTTGCTGATTGGATAATAAAAGGGGGTTTCGGGCACTTTTCGGTACGATTCTTGGATGTTTTTAAATGCGAGCGAAACATATATAAATGTTAGGTAATTAGGTTGTTGTAGTACAACTAGAAATGTCATGATAAGGTTATTTGAGATGACCCGATCTTATTAAAAAGTAGGGATTATTAAAAATGGTACGAAAACGGACATTTAGGCGATTTTAAACATAGTATTAGGCGGTTTAGAATTGTTTTTAAGCGAATTTGTAAAAATATTGAAATTAAAAAAATAGGGGACGTTATTAACGTTTTGAAACTAAAAAGTTCCTAAATGGGAAGTTTTCTAAAAAATAGTAAAACTTTTTGCAAGTATCGGTATTTACATAAGGACATGGTTAAAGTTTCAAAGTCTTTTATTACTTCAAAACGCAAACACTCTGGATTGCTTTAATTGATGAACATGGATGCTTTACTTGTTTCTTAGACGAATGCTAAGTCATACCTCATATTTACTCTCATAAGGTCGCGGTAGACCTCCTTATATCTTACTCATTTGTTGGGTTATCGCTTTATCATTGACTAAGGTGAGTTCATAGCCCCACATTTTTATTCTGATTTACACATGCTTTATACCATGGGGAGAGAAACTTTGTTCTGCTTTTAAATGGACACCGTACTTTACGCCAAGTTTTACCTGTTATGTGTTGCCTATGTTGCTTACAACACCTACTACTGCCCAAATTATATGAACTGTTAGTTTCTCGACGGAGGAACCGTTGAGGGAGCACGAGTGAGTAGATAGATTATTGGGAAGAATTATCCCCTAGCGCTTTGGTTCCACTTAACGAAGAACAAAACGGAATTATTGTCCTGTCGATATGTACATTATGGTGGTCTTTGGTTTGGGGACACCGGTTAGGGCAGGAATACTATGGCCACAGGATGTAAGCCATGCCATGTTGACATTAGCTTCTGTGTCATGAGCTTAGATGCAACAGTAAATAATTTTTATGTGATGCTTGTATTTGTTATAGTAGTACATACGTTCTGAAATCTTGTGGTCCACTCTTGTATTAATTAAACCTATGAATTTCAACAAAATTTATGTTTGACTTTTTAAACTGGTTTTCTCATGGTGTTCTAGCTTGGGATTGATTCTTGATGCTATTGTGGAGTCTATGTGCTTGTGACTTCGGTCAATTTCATGACTTATCTATATTTACTGTTGTCGTTATCAAAACTTTGCTATGCTCCGCTACTTTTAACTTAATTATTATGGATTGTAAAACTTAAATTTATTCTTTTTATGCAACGAGTAAACTTTTTCAAAAACGTCCATGATTAGTGGTCGTTCGTTATTGCTTTCGTGATCGGGATTGTTATGACGTCACGCCCTCAAACGTATTCCGTACAGTGGCCCCCGTTTGAAGGTTGTGAGTTATTACACTTTTACTGTTACAGAATCAAACCAGAATAACATTCGGAAGTAGGATCGTGGTGTCTAAAAAAAAGGGAAAAACGAGTTTAGTGAGTCAATTCCTTATTCCTGAACTCGAGGTGTCTCCACTCTCACTCTAATCTCTCTTCGAGTCTCCTCTCCCTTTTTGTTTTGGATCAATCAAATCAAAAATGCCATCATTTCAGTTCTTAACCCCAAAATTGTCATATTTTTTTTTATGTTATAGATCTGTAATCCAAAACTCAAAAATATGAAAAAATTTTACCAAACATTTACATTTAATCGATCTATTATCAAATTTATCGTCATTGAAACTTAAAATCAACCAAGTCATCAATCCCTTCATTTTCATCTATCAATCAACAATCAATAACGGCTGTCATTGTTCCACCTTTATGTCCTCATTTAACGCACTTTAAATCCATCACGGTACGGAGGCCGTTTAAAAACTATCCTACAACGCGTCACCGTCAAAACCTTGGGAGCGCTGACGGCGCGTAGGGGTGGTCACCGAGGTGATGAGCTGTACTGTGCGGCCGCGTTTGTCAACGCGCGTGCGAGAATTACGTGTGCGTGACGTGTGACGCGGTTATGTGTGAGGCGCACGCGCCGGATCATGATCATGAGATTGTAGTGGACGTGGATCGAGCGGAGCTGTTTTGTTGTGTGTGTTGTGATCAGGTGTACGATCGCGATTTCGATACCTCGATTGTGGCGATGGGCGCGTGTAGCCACGCGCCTCAGCTGAGGGAGAGTTTGCGGAAGAGGCGGCGCGTGGAGTATCGTCCGTGGACGCCTGATTCTAAAGAAAAGGCGTTGCTAGGGTTAGGAACGAACTCGAGTTTGTTGAATGGAGACGATAATTCGAATTTTCCAGTTGGACTAAAAGGATTAAATAATCTCGGAAACACATGTTTTATGAATTCTGTATTGCAGGCATTGTTACACACACCGCCATTACGAAACTATTTCCTTAGTGATCGGCATAATCGCTTTGTTTGTCAGCAGAAAAACACGGCTCTAGATAAAAAGAATAATAATAATAAGAATAAGAACGTGCAAAGGCTGTGTTTGGCTTGTGATACAGATGCATTGTTTTCCGCTGTTTTTTCTGGTGATCGTAAACCGTATAGCCCTGCAAAGTTTTTATACAGGTCCGGATCGGTTTTTCCGAATAAATAAATCTTAATGATAATGTGGGACATGTTTAATTTTGGGTACCAAAATATTGTAGCTGTCTTAATCGTTCTTTTTTTAAAATTTGGCACCAATATTTAAAAGGAGGCCTGTTAGATACATGACAATTTGCGATTGTTTTCCAGTTGGTGGCAGCATGCGGGTAACCTGGCGAGTTATGAGCAGCAGGATGCTCATGAGTTTTTCATTTCTATGCTTGATGGGATCCATGAAAAGGTGGATAAAGATGTGCGGAAATCACATACTCAAGGTGAACTCAGTTTTGACCTGTTGATAATCTTTTTTTTGGTTTGTCTGTTTGTGAATTTGTAAGTATTTATGCGGGTCGTATTCGGATGGGGTTCTTTATTCCATGGCTGGATAATTGCCCTGTCTAGGGGTGTGACAGATTGGTAATTAGAGCCAAGGTTATAGAGAACTAGGTAGTTATACTAGGTCTGGTCTATAACCAGTATGTGATCCTATGTGCCTCTATCTGTGCTTACGTGTTGTCTATCCTTGCTGCATACATATATATGAGATTTCTATATATACTTGAGATTATTACATACTGCCATATTTACCTTGCCATTCATTTTAGCATTTCCTTATGCCTTGCATGGTTTCATATAAAGGAGATTTACATTAACTTTTGCTTGTGCAGATCATAGCAGCTTTAGCTATCATTATTTCTTTTGATTCTTCGGATGAGAGTGTGGGATCACCGCCCTCTCGGGTTATTCTTTTTGGTGATATTCCTACTGTTATTCCTTCTACTCATGTGGTTGCTCTAGAGACTTCTACTATTGCTCCTGTTATTTCATCTGCCACTCCTATGGTTGAGACGACTCTTGTTGCTTCACCCACTAGATTGTGTGGCTTGGTTCCCTATATGGGTTCCGATTCTGATTCACCAGATGAGATGTCTTCACTAGAGCACATTTCCCCGCTACCAGCTATTTCACCATTCATATGCACCGATTCTTCTGAGGCTCCTGATTCTTTTGATGGACCACCATCGCAGGACCCTTATGTTGCTACCGTTGCTTGTTGGAGGAGCAGGGTAATAGCACGTCCATCATCATCATATAAGTTTCCTATTGCTCTTGTTACTGCCCTACTCGGGATTCGTCGACAGTTAGCGATTCTTATCTGACCCGGGGAGGCTATTCCTTTTGGTCGACCTTACCACACCCATCTTAACGGGCCGCATAAGTTGTTGACTGCAAGGAAGAGAGTTGGACCTTTACCAGCTCGAAAATTAGCATCAAGGCATGCATCACCTCATTCTTCAGATCATCACCCATCTTCTTCCAGTTTATCTTTGGATTCTTCGCCAGTTCATTCTTTGGGTGTGGATGCATCAGATCAGGCTCATTCGGGATCTTCGACTAGAGATGTATCACCCAGATTGTGTTACCCTCCGAGGAGAGCACCATGGCATAGTAAGGCATTTCATCGTTGGTGTGCTGCTCCATTATCTACCTTATATCTACCAACTACAGCAGAGTCATCATCAGGAGATTCATCAGAGAGACCCATGCATTTATCTTTACATTCTGCTGGACCATCTCATAAGAGATGTAGATCCCCGGTTGATTTAGTACCATTATCCATGCCAGTTATAGGATCATTAGCTCCTACCCGTGCTAATCTCTTACCACCTCGTAAGAGGTTCAGAGATTCATATTCATCAGAGGCTAGCATAGAGGAGGATGCCGAGGTTGGTCTTACAGAGGCTGGGGTTGATATGGAGTTAGGTATTGGTGATGGGGATGATGTTGGAGATCATGTCGGGATTGACCTTAGGGATGTCAGGGATGACATAGAGGAGTATGAGGCTGATGCTAGTGCTAGAGACACGGCTGAGGTAGGTATCGACCCTATGACTGCACCATTCCTTGAGGAGGAGATGGTAGAGCCAGCTGGGGAGGATTCTCCTTACTCATCTGACACTAGGGATTGCATTGTTAGGTCAGTCGAGGATATGCCAGTTGACTTGGGTGATGTTGTGCGTGACTTTTACCACCATATGTCTAAGGTTCCTGTTGATAGGATTGTCGGGATTGAGACTGCTCAGATACAGTTGGAGGCCGATCAGTTGATAGCCAGTGGAGGCAGAGCTAGGATGGCTGAGATGATATACAGCTTGAGGTTGGAGAACCTCAAGGTTCGTGCTATGTTGGATATTGAGAGAGATCGTGTGAGCAACCTTCGTCTTCATATGTCACTTTCACAAGAGGAGTTTCATCAGATTCGTAGGGATCGTGATGATGCTCGAGGGAGACTTAGGAGGTTGGAGTCGTATCTTGGGAGGCGTTTTGGTTTTCGTCCATAGTCTAGTTGCACCCTGATCATGTAGGACATTAGGCCAATGGTTAGGTCTAGGAATTAGCAGTAAAAAAAAATTGTGGATCATGAACCTATTTTGGATTTGGTTGTAATCGAATTATGTTTTTATTTATGAAATGAAAAGCTTGTTTTGATTCTCTCGCTTATTTATCTATATTGTTATTTATTCTTCCTGGCAAACGTGTTACAATTGAATTTTACTTCATAGCATGTATTAAATTATCATTACCTAATGCTTGTATATTCGTCTAAAAAATCTTACTTTGGGTTGTGTCTTGTGATGTAGAACAATGACAAACACTCGTTCCGGGATGACCCACACCGCAATTGAAGAAATGATCAATCAACGTGTGAACGCAGCTCTAGAAGCTCATCGAGTTAACCAAAATCTTGAACTTAGGAATGGGAATGATAATGGAAACGGTAACGGAAATAGGAATGGGAATGACAATGGAAATGGTAATGGAAATGGAAACAATGAAGGCGACAATGGTGATGGTAATAAGAACCACAATGCGAATGGAAGAGGCGATAGGTTGGTTGCTCATGAATGTACTTATCAAGACTTCATGAAGTGTCAACCAACAAGTTTTAAAGGAACCAAAGGTGTGGTTGGTTTGATACGGTGGAGTGAGAAGATGGAGACTGTGTTTCACATCAGCAACTGTCCGGAGAAATATCAAGTGAAGTATGCAACTTGTACCTTACTCGACAGTGCACTAACCTGGTGGAACTCTCACAAGAGAACCATCGGAACTGATGCTGCATACTCTTTGTCATGGAGAGAGCTGATGAAACTAATGACTGAAGTGTATTGCCCGAGAAATGAGATCCAAAAGATGGAAACCGAGTTGTGGAATCTGTCGGTGAAAAACAATGACATCGCTAGTTACACTCAGAGGTTCCAGGAACTCACCATGATGTGCACCAAAATGGTTCCCGAGGAGGAAGATCGGGTGGAGAAATTCATTGGAGGTCTTCCTGATAACATCCAAGGAAATGTGATTGCTGCAGAACCTACAAGACTACAAGATGCTGTTCGAATTGCCAACAACTTGATGGATCAAAAGTTGAAGGGTTATGCTGTGAGAAATGCAGAGAACAAGAGAAGATTGGACAACAACTATGGAAACAACCGTGGGCAACAACCACCCCACAAACGACAGAATACTGGAGGACAGAATGTTGCTAGAGCCTATGTGGCTGGTAACAATGAGGAGAAGAAATATGAAGGTACCTTGCCGCTCTGCAACAAGTGTAAGCTTCATCATGTAGGCCCTTGCACTGTAAGATGTGGGAAGTGCAACAGGGTTGGACATTTGACCAGAAATTGCAGGGTTACCAATCCCACTACCCCCACCCAGAGAGGCCAAATAGTAAATCAGAGGGTTGTGACTTGTTTTGAGTGTGGAGCACAAGGGCATTACCGGAAGGATTGCCCCAAGATCAAGAACCAAAACCGTGGAAACAAAGCAAGAGTTCCTGATGCAAGCGGCAGAGCATATTTAGTGCATTGCTAGACATCACACCCTATGCCTTAGATGTTAGCTACGCTATCGAACTAGCTGACGGAAGGACTTCAGAAACCAACACTGTGTTTATGGGCTGTACATTAGGATTGTTAGGACATCCATTTAATATCGACCTGATGCCAATAGAGTTGGGTAGTTTCGACGTTATCATCGGCATGGATTGGTTAGCAAAGAATCATGCAGTGATTGTCTGTGACGAGAAGATAGTGCGTATTCCTTATGGAAATGAAATTCTGATCGTTCAAGGAGACAAAGGTGCCAAGGAGAAGAAATCAAAGTTGAGCATTATATCATGTGAAAAGGCCCAGAAGTATATAGAGAAAGGTTGCCAACTATTTCTGGCACAGGTTACGGTGAAGGAAAACAAAGACAAGTCGGAAGAGAAGCGACTTGAAGACGTGCCAACTGTACGGGACTTTCCAGAAGTTTTTCCAGAAGACTTACCTGGACTACCACCCACACGACAAGTCGAATTCCAAATTGACTTAGTCCCAGGTGCTGCACCTGTAGCTCGAGCCCCGTATAGGTTAGCACCGTCGGAGATGGAAGAACTGTCTACTCAACTACAAGAACTTTCCGACAAGGGATTTATAAGGCCAAGTTCCTCACCCTGGGGAGCTCCGGTTTTGTTTGTCAAAAAGAAAGACGGCTCTTTCCGAATGTGTATCGACTACCGTGAACTTAACAAGCTTACTGTGAAAAATCGATACCCACTTCCGAGAATCGACGACTTGTTTGATCAATTACAAGGGTCAAGTGTGTACTCAAAGATCGACTTGAGGTCTGGTTACCACCAACTCAGAGTTCGTGATGAGGATATCCCAAAGACGGCGTTTAGAACTCGCTATGGTCATTACGAGTTCCAAGTGATGCCATTCGGGTTGACTAACGCGCCGGCAGTGTTCATGGATTTGATGAACAGGGTATGCAGACCATACCTAGATAAGTTCGTGATCGTGTTCATCGATGACATCTTAATCTACTCTAAGACCAAAGAAGAACATGATGTACATCTTAGACTAATCTTGGAGTTGCTCAAGAAGGAAGAATTGTACGCCAAGTTCTCAAAGTGTGACTTTTGGCTATCGAAGGTACAATTTCTTGGACACGTGATTGATAGCGAAGGCATTCACGTTGATCCTGCGAAGATTGAGTCAATCAAGGATTGGGAATCACCCAAAACTCCAACAGAAATTCGCCAATTTCTAGGTCTTGCCGGTTACTACCGACGATTTATCGAAGGATTCTCCAAGATTGCCAAGCCTATGACAAAGCTGACTCAGAAAAGTGTAAAGTTCAATTGGGGTGAAAAGGAGGAAACTGCTTTCCAGACATTGAAACAAAAGTTGTGTAGTGCACCGATTTTGGCATTGCCCGAAGGAAGTGAAAACTTCGTAGTATATTGTGATGCTTCTCATAAGGGATTAGGCGCAGTGTTGATGCAGAAAGAGAAAGTTATAGCTTATGCTTCCCGCCAGCTAAAAATCCATGAGAAGAACTACACGACACATGATTTAGAATTGGGAGCTGTGGTGTTCGCTCTCAAGATGTGGAGACATTACCTTTACGGCACGAAGTGCGTTGTGTACACTGATCATAAGAGTTTGCAACATATTCTTGATCAGAAAGAGTTGAATATGAGACAACGTAGGTGGTTAGAGCTGTTAAGTGACTACGACTGCGAGTTACGTTACCACCCGGGAAAGGCGAATGTGGTGGCTGATGCGTTAAGCCGAAAGAGTAGACCTAAGCCACTGCGAGTTCGAGCCTTGGTTATGACAATCGGTTTGAACCTCCCTGCGCGGATCTTGAATGCTCAGGTTGAGGCGAGAAAAGAAGAGAATTACGGAACAGAAGATTTGCATGGCATGATTAAGAATCTGGAGCCACGTGCAGATGGAACGTTGTGTTTGAAGAATAGAAGCTGGATACCACTGTTTGGTGACTTGAGAGCTTTGATTATGCACGAGTCGCATAAGTCAAAGTATTCGATCCACCCTGGATCGGACAAGATGTACCAAGATTTGAAAAAGCTTTACTGGTGGCCCAACATGAAAGCAGAAATTGCCACATATGTGAGAAAGTGTATGACTTGCGCAAAGGTTAAAGCAGAATACCAAAAACCGTCCGGTCTATTGGTACAACCAAAAATCCCTGAATGGAAATGGGAAAACATAACTATGGACTTCGTGACAAAGTTACCAAAAATGGCAAGTGGGCAAGATATGATTTGGGTTATAGTCGATCGACTCACTAAATCTGCTCATTTTCTGCCAGCAAAGGAGAATGACTCAATGGAGAAACTGACCAGGCAATACTTGAAAGAAGTGGTGTCGAGACATGGAGTGCCTGTTTCGATCATCTCTGATCGCGATGGTAGGTTCGTGTCCCAATTCTGGCAATCTCTTCAAGAAGCTTTTGGAACTCAATTAGATATGAGTACGGCATATCACCCCGAAACAGATGGTCAAAGTGAGAGGACTATCCAAACATTGGAAGACATGCTCCGAGCATGTGTGATAGATTTCGGGAAGGGATGGGACAAACATTTACCCTTAATAGAATTCTCCTACAATAACAGCTATCATACAAGTATTAAGGCGGCACCTTTTGAGGCGTTGTATGGTCGCAAATGCCGGTCACCTATCTGTTGGGCTGAGGTGGGAGACGCTCAGCTTACTGGACCAGAAATTGTTCGTGAGACAACAGAGAAGATTATCCAAATCAAGCATCGTCTACAAGCTTCACGTGATCGACAAAAGTGCTACGCTGATAAGAGACGTAAGCCATTAGAGTTTCAGGTTGGGGATAAGGTTATGCTGAAAGTATCACCCTGGAAAGGTGTAATACGTTTCGGCAAACGGGGAAAGCTAAACCCTCGTTATATTGGACCTTTTAAAATTCTCGCCAAGGTGGGAACGGTTGCATATCGACTAGAATTACCAGAGAAACTAAGCCGTGTTCATAGTACCTTTCACGTCTCGAACCTTAAGAAGTGCTTATCCGATGAACCGCTCGCGATTCCATTGGACGAAATCCACATTGATGAAAAGCTCAATTTCATTGAAGAACCGGTTGAGATTATGGACCGCGAAGTCAAGCGTTTGAAGCAAAGTCGCATTCCAATCGTGAAGGTCCGTTGGAATTCAAGAAGAGGTCCCGAGTATACCTGGGAACGCGAAGACCAAATGCAGAAGAAGTACCCTCATCTGTTCGCTAACCCTGTATCCGCATCTCAAGCTACGTCCTAAGCTTTGAGGACAAAGCTCTTCTAACGGGGAAAGGATGTCACACCCCGTAAATTCCTCGTGTTAGTTATTCCGACTCCTGGTCATCTACTTTAAATTTTATTCGTTACGTTAAAATCTGACAGTTTAACCGGGAACTCTACTGCGTTAAAAAACTAAGAACGTCATCGAAGCTCGTTCCGGGCATCGGTTAAATAAAATTATTAGGCATTTTATGTGGTTATATTAGCTTTCCTGAGTGTTAGTGCCTTTTTAATCACTTCCGATATTTAATTTAGGGTTATTATTCTTTAAAATTACGTTTTTCGCGTTTTTGACCCAAACGGAACCCCGGAAATTCAAAATCTCTTAGTGTTAAATCAAAGTAATCGAATAAATATTATACCATACGCTTAAAATTTCGTTCACCTCATTTACCTTATTATGAAGATGTCTAAAGCTAAGCTTAAACATCCTTTGTTGGTACTTGAAAATTAAATCATCCGTTAAACCACTAACTAATTTGAAAATGTTTGCCATACTAATGAAAGAATGTGACATTTTGTATCTGCAACATGCATGCATGCAAAGACTCTTACACATCACATGTTATTCACACTCTTACAACTATTGACTAGCAAATTTTGACCATAATCTATCACTTGAACCTTGCTAGAAAATTGAACCATACTTGGTCTTGTGAGCCTATTCGGTCCTTCCGAACCACATAACACACACAATTTGGTGTGTGTTTGGTCAACTTCATGCAACCACTTGAACCCTCCAACCCTAGCCATGTGGCTATAAATACAACACACATCTGACTTAGGGTTTTATACTTTCAGACACTCTGCTCAAAAATTTTCACATCTCTCTTTCTTTCTCTCCCTTGCTCACGGCACAACACCACCACACAAACACTTCCATAACTTTTGATTTCTAGCAAGATCCAAGTATTCTAACTTTACTTCTAAGGTTATCTAAGGTAGATCCAAGTGTTGGTTGGTTATTTCTTACAGATTTTAAGAATTATAAAAATTAGGGTTTGTAAGATTATTTGGGGTTTTTGAAGATCTATAATTCTTGGGTATAGATCTAGTGTTTTTGCTACATATTCTTCTTGATTTGTAAGTTTTACATGATCCTTACTTGGTTTCATCTATTATTTCTATAGATCTATGTTTGTTCATAAAGATCCATGTGTTTGTGTTAATTTTTACAAAAGAAATAAGTTAATATTTTGTCATCTTTTATAAAATGGAAGTAAACATTGTTACCACTTTATGTTTATGTTTTATATTATGTTCTTGGTGAGATTGAGAGTTGATGAGAGTTGCAACAATAGATATTAGGGTGGATTAAGGTTTAGTTTTGTTGGTTGGTTGTTGGTAAATAAATATTAGGGCTAGATTAGGCACTAATATGCGAGTTGGGTTGATTTTTGGGCGTATTTTGGTAGAACAACCTTGCTGTCCCGACTTTGTTTTGGGGTTTTGAATGACTTAAAAATGTTTTCATTAGACGTAAAAGTAGTTTTTGAAGAGCTTATTTCGAATAGATAATTTTTCATATACCACACTTTAAAATCGGACATAAAACGGCCAAGTTATGGCCAAATGAAACTCGAAACATTTTTCGGCGAAAATGGGAATATTTAATGACCAGATCAGCAGCTAAAACGGGCGATTCGGAGCCCTTCGGGTCCCGAATGTTAAGTATAAGCACGAAAGTTGGTCCGGAATGAGATTTTACTATAATGTTGGCAACGCTTAGCCACGTGCGACTCACGGATCTCTCATACCCTGGATCCGTCCAGTGTATTTAGTGGATCCGTGGGTGGAGCTGGGACAACATTTTTTATTTTGTGATTAACCTCAAATCTATACAAAATATTATTTTGTACTTATTAAAACTAGTTTAATAGATTCTTCTAGAAGAAAATATTTCTTATCACCAATAAGGAAAGATTTTCTAGATTTGGAAAGATTGTTTCCACTTATGGTTAATCTTATTTTGTCTTACATGATTAATATAACTAGCTTATAATTAATCATGTGTTAACTTAAATCATTTGATTAGAAAAGATTTATGCAAATGATAATATTTTTCTTTGATCATTAACTATGTTTAATAATGTCATATTCATACCTTAAGTGATTTGTCGGCGTCAAGTAAACTTTTGACTAAATAACTTGTTTACGTAAACTTTTACGTAGTATGCCATTATATTTGTTATTATCAAAACATAAAGATCATTAAATATAAATATCATTTTTGCACGAATATTTGTATTAACACACTGTAAGTGTTCATGTGAATGCGGTAACATTCAAAATTCAACATGGTATACGCCCGTTGGCCATGTTTGGCACCAATCCTAGATGGGGATGTCAATCCCAATAGATCTATTTATAACACTCGCGCTTACACACAGCAATTAACAGCTCATAATACTTAGGCTAATCCATAATAAATTGAATGAAATAAGGTTTTTGTGCCCATAAGTGAAAACAAGCAATGTATCCCACCCCAAGATTTGTAAAGTAATTATAAAACATGTAAAAGCGAGGCTATAAACTCACCTTTAGTAATGGAATGAATGTATGAATGATCAACAATGAGTGTCGACACAAATAATCAAAATGCAACCTAATTAAATATAGGTCGAATAAGAACAATGTACTTGAAATAAATATAACAATGTATTTTAATATGTTATATCACCACCTATTAGTTTTAGTTTTAGTTTATAAGTCAAAATAATGTTTACTTTACGTTTGTCATTTAATGTCTAAGTATATACACTTGCAAAATATTTTATTAGTCCGAAAATTAATTGTAATCAATTACGCTAGATCTACTGTTTTTGTTATTTCTAAAGTGTCAAAATATATAGTTTAAATAATTCATAACTAATATATATAAAGTTTTAAAATGCGTATTAAAATTATGTAAATGTTACACTATTATTTCTTAAGGTTTTTATAATCTAAACAGACTCGAAAACACTCGTAAACACAATTACTATTTCAATCACCATGTACATTTTATAAAAAAGTGCAGAAAATTTTATATAAAAAGTTTGTAGGAAACTAAAGGGGGGGGGGGTTGAATAGTTTTACCGGTTAGTTAGCGTTTTTAAAATCTTTACTTAGAAAATTGTTTGATTCGAGTTGTATGTCAATCAACCAACAATATAAATCACAACAAAACTATCAAGCTAAGTAAGTAATGACAATGTAAAGAGATAGAGAAAGAAACGATCAAACCAAGACACCGAGATTTATAGTGGTTCGGCAACGAAGCACCTCTTCGTTCCTACTCCACTCCCCGAGTACTCCACTCGAGATTTCACTATGTCAACAAGCTCCCTTTAGGCGGAGAAAACCGTTTACACGTCGCTTACTTTCTTTTCTGACACTAAGCTAGATGTCGAGTCCTAATCTTAGCTAGAACCAATCTAAGACTTCACTAAGTTTTCACACACTCACAAGATATACACACCCTTGGATTGACACACAATCCAAATCACACCAATATACAATGTACACACTTGGATCTACACACGATCCAATTTACACAATAACACAAAACAAATGTAATGAATGTTTGTGATCTTGAGGAGGGAGGGAGAGATCGCTTGATAACAATACGTATGTAGAAGAATACGATTGTTCTTCTCTTGCACTTGATTAGAATATGAAGAAGGGAGGAAGAAAGAATTAATCACTTGAAAACAAGATCAAGGAATGTTAGTGATCAAGGTGTGTGTTTTAGAAAGAAAGAGAGAAGAGAGAAATATAGATCTGAGAAATTTCGTGGCAAGGGGTTCTGTTTTTCAAATGTGTGGCTCACTATTTATAGGGGACAAAAAATAGCAGTTGCTGGCGGCGGTCCCGGCAGTCCCTTATATATAAGGGGGGCGCCGAGCCTATAAGGGGGCCGCCGCTAGACTCCGCTCTCTTTTTTGTGTTTTTGTGGTGAAGGTTGTATCTGTTGTAGAACCTTCCATTTGGGGGGGAAAATTTGAAATTCAACTTTTATGTTTTTAATAAAACATTTCTTTTAATGAATAAATAATTTGTTTTTATATTTTTATAAAAATATTTTTGTAGAAGTATAAGGTTTAAGAAAAATTATTTTCTTGATCACTAATCATATTTAATGATTTGTTTATTCATACCTTAAGTGATTAATCTTATAAATAGAATTTTATGATTAGTAATTTATAAACGTTTAATTTTATCGTAAACGTTTTCACATTTTGTTATTATCAAAACATTGAGAGGTCAAAAAATATAAATAACGTTTTTAGGTATTATTTGTATTAACAATCTCCCCCTTTTTGATGATGACAAAATATAAACTCATTTAGTATAAAATTTGAAAGTTTATAAATTATTAATGAGTTTAATTCTACTTCTCCCTCTTTTTGTCGAATTCAAAAAGGGTTGATCGTCGAGTAGTAGTAGAGAGAAAGAAATCGACGATAAAAGAATCCCCCTTGATGTAAGCTCCCCCTTGTTCGGGAAACCAAGGGATCGATCTTACGATAATTTGATTGCTACAAAACAAGGTTAGAGGTACAAGTGCAAACAAACATAGCATGACAAATATCTTAAAGATTCAATCCACACATTTTGAAGCATAAATAAAGTTCATTGAAATGCATAAATAAATCATATATAGTCACAAGGACAATATATGAGGATACAAGCATATATAATCATAAAGAGAATACATGAACATAGGAGAGTTATAAACTAAAACATTAATCCTAGAAGATTCATGATTCATAGACGTGACTTTTAACCAAAATGTCTTTCTACTATTCATTATTAAACCATTTTATAAAGGGTCTATGGTGGAGGTGGAAAATGGGTTGAGAAGGCGGTGGTTATAAGGTACTCGAGATGAGCAAACATAATGTTCATTTCATCTCGAAGATTCAAATGGAGGTTACGGTTGTGGAAACAACAAATACAAGTTGATCCATGATAATCATGATAATTATAGTAGAGTGGATGTCCCATGATAGGAGGTTGAGGTGGTGGTGGTGATGGTGAGTGTGGATTTGAGAGATTATCAAGAGGTGTGATTGGTGATAGTGATAAAGTGATATCCAAAGAAGGAAGACTTTGAAGTGGTTGAGGATTTAAAGGTCTAGGAGGGGCATCCAAGATGTTCTCAAGCAAAGGGTTCAAGGGTTGAGGAGAGCTTGGGTCATTTGAGGATGGAGGTGAAATTTGAAGTTTGGATTGAAAAGAAGAGGATGTATTATCTTGACTTGAGGAGGTTTGATTTGTGGATGGAGTTTTTGATGGTGCATTTGGAGGAGTTGGAGATGAAGAAGTGGTGGTAGGAGAAGGTGTAGTGGTGACTTCTTCATCACTAGAGATGTTGACAAACAATTGTCTAGGAGGGATTATGGTAAGTTTGATTTTCTTGAAAGGATTGGAATTCCTAACAAACCGACATTCCAAACATCAAGGGTAGCAAAATAAGTGTGAAAACCCATTTGGAGAAGAGAAAACTAAACCTTGTAACACATCCAATGAGTCAATGTAAGTTCACTACAACCATGCCAAAGCCATCATTCCTCACATGAAACCCAATGTCTAAGAGTGAAACAATCACCACAATAAGAATTACCAAATCCTACATTAAGGACACTCTACAGTCACCACAAGTTGTTTACATCCTCAATTTGTCGCAACTCACCCATGTCAATTCACATTGTTACTACACTCAAGCTCCAGCCTCAAGGTGACAACCAAACTCAAACCACACCACCTCTTTATCTCCAAGTAGAGAAAGCCTACGAGTTGATGACATAATCAGACTATACAAGACCTATCCAACCTCTTAGCCATGCATCTCTCCCAAAAATAAAACAACATTCCCTCATCACCTTACTCTCCAAACCTACCACATATCCTCAAAATTAACCAAGTTAAAACCCATGTTGGGTATTGCCCTTGTTGCATCTTCACCCAAAAACAATTCCTTGCTTTAAGTGAGGATATCAATTGGGTGGATTCCTGTCCTCACTGACCAATCCACCACCTAGAGTTCAAAAGAGATAACCTTACAACGC
Organism: Tanacetum coccineum; assembly: GCA_026074375.1. Taxonomy (NCBI): domain Eukaryota; kingdom Viridiplantae; phylum Streptophyta; class Magnoliopsida; order Asterales; family Asteraceae; genus Tanacetum; species Tanacetum coccineum. The sequence continues at coordinate 64,666 of BQNB010002540.1, forward strand.
TCGTCAACTCTCCATCAACAACCAACTAATCTCGTTATTATGCCTAAAAATAATGTAACACCTTTTGAGGTCGCAAGCAAGTTCTAAAATCCTTCTATGCTATTAGGATTTTTTTTCCCATGATGTATTAATGTGCTTTAAGCATATTTGTTTTTCTGTTTTATGTATGCTTGTGTGTAGTTCACACACATTGTCCTAAATGAATGAAGTATCTTTTGCTTTGATGTTTGTTGAATTGTATATTTTTCTTCTTATGTGCTATAGTTAGAAATATTTATATTGTTCTAACTTGTTTTTGTAGCCAAGAAACCATAGCTCGATTCCTTGGTGACCTTGAATGAGGGGGGAGCACACATCAAGGGGGAGCATTTATTCCGTCGATATTACAAACAATTCCTGACGATGCCTTTTTGATTCTACAAAAAAGGGGAGAAATGACATAAAACTCACTAAATACTTGTTTAAAAATAATTTTACATTTAATGAGTTTAAATTTTGTAATCATCAAAAAGGGAGAGATTGTTGATAGAAATAATGCCTAAAACATTATTAATATTTTTCACATTCTCTTCATTTTGTAATCACTAAATATAAAAAACGTTCAATGTAAAATTAAACGTAAACAAAGTAATTAGTAGTATAAGTTTTATTTCGTAAAAATTTTATCACTTAAGGTATGAATAATAAATGCTTAATGCATTTTACTGGATCAAAAGAAATTTTTATTTAACCTCACACTTTTATAAAATGTTATAAAAAATTTTATAAACATTACAAAACATTTTCTACAATTAAAAGAAATGTTTTATTCAAAATAAACATTTTGAAATTCAAATTTTCGGACCTAAAACGGCTAGAAAGTTCCAGAAAATTCTCCCTACACAAAAGGACAAACTGGGGAGCGCCCAGTCTAGGGCGGCCCCCTTAAATACACGGGCGGCCCCCTTAAAATTAAGGGGACCGCCCATAGGTAGACGCTCCTCCAGTTTGTCCTATAAATACTGGACTTTTCCCCACTATTTTCTCACCTTTTGCACTCATTCTTTCTGTTCTAAAACAGCCCATACATCTCATTAAAATCCTTTGATCATCTAATCATAAAGCTTTGTTTCCAAGTGATCCAAGCTCAATTCCTCAAGTGCAAGAGAAGAATACTTCTATCATCAAGTGAAGAAGTATTACACATTTGTGTGTTGTTGCAATCTTATTGCATCCATATCATAACTTGTAAATCATTTGTAAATCTTGTAAAGTTGTGTAGTAGTTAGATCTTGGTGATTGTTGTAAGTATAGTTGGATCTTGGTGATCTTTCCTAGTAGTGTTAGTTAGGTGTGATTATAATAGTGGCTTGGTGAAGTAGTGGTGTGAAGATAACTAAGGTGTGAAGAAGTTGTGTAGTCGTGATCAAGTCGTGAAGCAAAGTTGTGTAGTGAAGTTGTGGTAGATTGGTTATAGGTAGATTAGAATCGACATCTAGCTTAGTGTCGGAAATCAGATAGCGAAAGTTGTGTTAGGTTTTCTCGCCATAAGGGAGCTTGTTTGGGAATAGTGAAGATACTCTCGAGTTACTGTGCTCGAGGAGTGGAGTAGTGCGAAGGAGGTGCTTTGTTACCAAACACTAAAAAGTCGCTCGCGTTGTGGTTTATCGTTCTTTTCTTATCTCTTGTCTTTACATTAATTTTTCATACTATCTAGTAATTGTTTAGGTTAGTTATTGTTGTATATTGGTGCAGTGTTGAATTACACAAAGTCGAATATAGAATTTTTCTAAAAACTTTTAAAACCTTAAATTAAAAAAGCGGTAAAATATTCACCCCCCGTCCCCCTCCCCTTTAGTTTTTACAATTGTAAAATCAAAGCCCCGTAAAAAAGATTTTAAAATAAATTGCATTTTAAAACTTGAATCGATCATTGAATCAGAAAAATATTATGAAAGGGAATCTATACAAAGCCACCACTATTTGAAGTGCATAGGATTTATTTATTAGAAAAAAAATAGATTTCAAAACTTATGTGAATCTTTGGATGTCAAAAAGATCTAGATCTTTGGCATGTTATTTGATGGTGATTTTCCTCTATCAAAAATAATCCCGAAACTAAAAACGGATAAAGTTGTACTATTTTCATACAAGATGATTGATCTTAAAAAAGAAAACTTGCAGAAAAATATTGATGCTTAAAACGGTAATTTTTATGCTTTGCGCGTAAAGAATACAAAAGAATTTTTATGTGTCAAACGCAAAAGAAATATAGGATATTTATTAATCATAATCAAGGTAATAATCAAGTCGAAGTAAACAGGAATATTCTTCTTGTTCAACAATAGTAACAAAATAGATCTTCTTGTTCAACAATATGAACAATTCATGATTCCGGAAGAGGAATTAATAGATAATGCCTTTGTTAAATTTAACACTATTATACTAGTCTAAAAGCACTTGATGAAAGTTTTTCTAGCAAGAATTGTGTTAGGAAATTTCTTAGGGCATTACATCCTAAATGGCGCGCAAAAGTCACGGCGATTGAAGAATCGAAGAATCTAACAACTCTATCACTTGACCAACACATTGGAAATTTGAAGGTTTATAAAGAAGTAATTAAGAAAGATTATGAAACCGTCAAAAGCAAAAGAGAACAAAGTAGATCTATTGCCTTGAAAGCTAGAAAGGAATCTAGTGATGATAATAACTCAACTTCCGATAGTGAAGATGAAGAATACGCCATGGCCGTAAGAGACTTCAAGAAATTCTTCAAAAGACGAGGAAGACTCGTAAGACAACCACATGAAGAGAGAAAATCATTCCAAAGAAATAAAGATGACAAAAATGGCAAAGGCGAAAGAAAATGCTTTAAGTGATCTCGTCGGAGAATGTCCAAAACTATCAAGATATCAAAATCAAAAAGCGTTTGTTGGAGGATCGTGGAGTGATAGCGACAAAGATGAAGAGGAGAAGACAAATGATGAAAAGTGTCTTAAGGCTAAAGCTTCTAATGAGTTACTTTCTGAAACCAAATACTTTAGTGATGACCAATCATCACTAGACGAAAATGACTTAGATAGTGAATATAGTAGACTATGCAAATTAGGACTAAAAGTCATGGCTAAAAATAAAACTCTAAAACAAGCTAAAATAAAATTAGAGAATGAAGCACTAGAATTAAAAGATAAATTATCTAGGTTAGAAAAAGGTAAGGAAGTAATTGAAGAATGTAAATTATGTCAAGACCTTAAGCTTGAAAATGAGAAGCTTAGAAAAGAAATATCTAGGCTAAATCAATTTAATGATAGTAGTCACTCACTTAAGAAAATAATAAGTTCTCAAAAAACTTTCGGAGATAAATCCGGGTTAGGTTTTAATTTTACCAAAGGTTCACCTAGCGAAACCAAACAAGTAAATTTTGTAAAAGCCCAAGAAGTCGAGTCGAAAGAAAAATTGATAGAATCAAACCCAAACTCAAAACCAAAATTTATACTTATAAACAATACTAAAATTCCTATTGCAAGTGATGATGAGGTAAAACGTTTTTACAAACCCTCCTTAAAACCCGAAGTCGGATTTACTAAACCCACAATGAGGTCTAAAACACTTCCTCCAAGAAGAAAGGAAAACTTTCATCCTCGTTCCAAAACACCTCAACCTAAGAGAGACTAAGGTAGACCAAATTACTCTAACACTAATCACACAATGTGAAATCATCCACACCAACCAAGCTTTACTCAATGTGGAAGATGTTCATCGTGCATGTGTTCGAATCAAGTGTAAAACATATTCGAAAACAATAACTTCGGTCCCATGAAACAATGGGGACCAAATGGCTAAATGATCATATCTTCCGAGGTTAATCATCTACAAGCATCATTTGGCTTTCGTCAAACAAATTGAAGAACTCATATAGGGTTTCCATAAATCCTCATCCTTAAAGCTTGATACCTTGAAGATTTTCAAGTAATTTCTCTTGACTAAGGTACGTCTCACTCTTTAATTACGTAAATTATAGATTGGCATATGATATACTTAGTATTAGTGATAATTAGGAAATATAGTAGTCACTAGAAATGCCATTTGTTGGCTTTCTAGTTTTAAAAGAATTTGTTCATTAGGCACCATTCTTTCACATGGATTATCCATGAACCATTATGAAATGGAAATCTTCTATGGCCACGAACTCACGTAGACGAAGAAATTAGTGGATAATAATTAACATAGAAGTATGATTAGTTTTGCATCGGAAAAGTCTTAAACCACTATGGATGAAACAAATCCCTTCCACATCGACGCTCGCCTCAACTACGTCTATCAAAATCGCCTTGTTGAAGTATCAACTCCATTCCGATCTCTCATCTACCACAAAATCTACACTTTCCCATTTCAAAACATATCAATTAATTTTTTCGCCGAAGAAATTAATTCATCATATTCGTAAGGAGTCTAGTCACCAAATCATCTTATTTATTGACATCTTGATTATCTCGTCCGAAATAGTCAAAGAAACTTTTTAATTAGAGTTAATTAAAAATTGTCAATATTTATTCTCACAAAACTAGCCAAAAATCGAAGAAAATTTTCTTTTCAGGTGGCGGCCCCCTTAAAATTAAGGGGACCGGCCGTGTAAAAAGGGTGACCCCCTTAATTAATTAAGGGGACCGCCCATCTGAGAAGCCAAACACACCCTCTCCTCTGCAAAACCAATTACCAAACACCAATTTTTTCTCTCCTTCTTCTCCCTGCTACTGTGCGACGAACACACACACTCAAAAACCATAAAATCCAATTCCCAAACTCAAAATTCATCCAATTTCGCAAGGGGCAATTACCTATAACTCGATTAACAACACCTATTGTGAGATTTCCTATACTTATCTTTTTCAATTTCATCCAATTTTGTTCCTAATCAAAATTAGGTATTATTATTTTTTTTGTATGTCTTTTGATTTTTAGATTAGAACTAGGAAATCCATAACTACGATGATTCCCGTAGTCATAAGAATTCAATACATTCATTAGAATTGAGTCACAAATTTTTTTTTGGCTCGAAAATTTTATAAATATACATACATATTTTTCATTTTTTTTATTTTGAAACAAAGTTTATACATTGTTGATTCATGACAAAAACACGTTAAAACAACAATACATTACCCATCGAAACGTACATTCCTAAATGTATACTTTTTGAATCAATGGATAATGTGTTATAAAATTAAAGGGGTGTTTGGTTCGTTTTTTTTTGTGTTTGGTTCGTTTCTTAGGATCAATTTTTCTAGAGTCGAAAATAACCCATCACGTTATAGTTTTGTCTACTTGTATAACCCTTAACTAAACCTTGTATAAGCATCTAGATTTATATTTCATCATTATATATGGTATATTTTATAAAAGGTATAAATAAAAAGGCGTTTGATGTAAACCCTTTTAAAACTTTGTATTGAGTCAAAACAAAACACTAATTTAACCCTGTCAATGTCAAGAATAATTAAACTTATACTTGTCAACAAAATATACACCTAATGCGTAATTTTCGACAAGCTTAGACAAATTTTGCATTAATAAGGGAGTGTTTGGGTTATTGTCTTGAAGTTGAAATATATAACTAATATATATTCTTCGACATCCTAGATTAAGTCAAAAATAAATTAAGGAACATATGGATCACTTCTTAGGTTTTTATTTTTAGAGTCGAAGTAATGCTTGTCCCACATTTGTCATTTTTTTAAACTTCATTTCATTTTTCCGCATTATTTTTTTGTAACATTTTATTTTGTTGATAACTTGTTTAGGTGACAAAAATGCCGAAAGCTACTACCACCGATATATCTCTCACTAAATCCTACATCCCAAAAGTATTCAAAATTCCTGGCATCTCCCCTACTATTGCCCAATTCTACAAACCTATTGAAAACTGCAACATTCACGAAGGTCGTGTTGTTGATCAAGCCTACTATAAATCCAACAATATCGAGCATCTCTTTACTAACATTCGATTTAATTGTCTCTTTCAAATCAACGAACCGATTGTTCCGAGATTTATTCTAGATTTCTATAGTCAAGTCACGGTACAAACCGATAACTTTGGCTATCTTGTCATCTCTTTTATGATTCAACACGAATTCATAACTCTTACTCTCGCTCAATTCGGTCAAATCCTCAAAATTCCATACAATGGTCAAGCCGTTTTTACAAATGAGTGGGACCTTGCATCTCTTGAATATTCTCAAGAAACCGAGGGACCATATTGCACCGATCTTCCTACTCCCGACGACATTCGTCGACTTCTTGAATTATAACGTGTCGTGGTAGACCGTACCATTAAAAGTCAAATGGTCTCTCTCAATCCAAATCAAATACTCACCAAAGAACTAAGCCCCGACATGAAGCAATGGGAAGAACTCATTCGAGAGAATGTGTTCGGACTAGGAGGACATCGGGACCGTCTCCCCGCTTGTCTTGCTCACATGTTGTATTGTGTTGTTGCCGAAGAAACAATACAATCTTGCTTGTTAGGATTATGAAAATCCATGTAAAAGACTCGGTCACCCCATGTAATGTCTAGCATAGGTTAGCTCGTAGCCTTAATATTAATCGTTTAAGTTATCGTATGACTTATGGTGTTGGGCCGGGTCTTTACCCACATGTTAGCCCACTCCATAGCCCACTTAGGGGCACAAAAATCATGTACTTATACCCCTTTCCAGCCATGGTAAGGGGTTGGTTGATCATTTTATAATACACACACATAAGGAGTAGTTTCTCTCACTAGAACTCACTTTCTCTCTCTAAGTTTAATTAGCCAACCCCTAGATCATTCATTGTGTTATGATATCCAATATCCTACAATTGGTATCAGAGCTCATGGGATGATTAGCTAGATTGTGTGTGCGTTTTCTTGGTTAGTTTAGATCAAAAGTTTGGTTTTTAAAGGTTTATGGTTTTATTCTTGACACTCTTTTATTCTCACGTTTGTGATGTTAAAGTTAGTGTTTTTATAGTTGTTATAGCCTTCTAGGATCAAGTTGTTGATTGATAATGAATTATATAAATAATATATATAATAAAATATATATATTAAGTATAATTTAAAAACAATCAATGAAACCGAGGAGTAGTATAGAATATCCCCGGGTCGTTTATCTCCAACGAGGCTG
>BQNB010002540.1:72511-123748 GCA_026074375.1 Tanacetum coccineum
AATTCTTCAAAAGATGGAAGATTTTGAAGATACTAGAAGATTTCCTTCTTCAGATAGAAGATTCAGAAGATAAACTTAAATGTTTAAAAGATTTATCTTTATACTTATCCTTTATAAACCTAGATATCTCTACTATATAAAGAGATATCAGGCGTGTACTTTTTTATGTGTGTCAAGATGTAAACACCAGGAAAGTATGTGTGTGTTCTAGGCGTCAAGTATTATTTTAGACGCCTAGGGTTTGGTTGGTTTAGCCTGAAGGATCTTTGATTCCTTGTTATAGTTTAGATAACACGTTCTACCATTGATCAAGGTTAGGTCTCACAAGACCTAGTTGAATGATAGGTCGCATGTACAAGCACATAAACAAGTATAAGGCGATAAACATAATTAAACAATCAATGATAAATTAAGCAAGCCAGATTAAAAACAAACCAAACATTGAAAGCTTCATTAACATGGCTAATACCTAAGGGTATTAGCCCATAATCATTGTAAGTTTACAAACGTGATCAAACAATTGAAAACTGAATGATTAAGAAAGTAAAGGTTACACGATGTCTTCTATGGAATGGTGGTTGGTGCTTGACCTTGGATGCTTCTAATATCTTGGAAAATTCGTCTTTAGTGAGTATGGTATAGAGTATGTAATTTTTGCACACTGAAACTCGTATTTGATTCTTGTATTTATAGTGTCTGAAAATTGCTCGATACGCCATATAGAATTGACGGCATACGGCGTATTGGGGTAATTTCCTTGGAGTTCGCGATAAGATCAAATCAATCAAGATTAATTTCCTTCAATCATATTAACTGTCAATCTTTGACTGATGGCCAGCTGGTGCTACGGTGTATAGGTTATTGAGTGATACGCCAAATCAGGAATTGACCATTACGTGTATTCTTGTGATGAGCTGGCGCAGATACGCCGTATCTTCTCTGCTGGATACGACGTATAGTAGTAAATGGTAGTTTTCTTCAAATGTCATCGTTTAAGCTCCAAAATTGCGCCTTTTAGCTTCGTCTTCACAAGTTACTCCAAAATTACTGCGATTGTAAACTTTAAACAATTAAGTACCAATATCTTGCAATAATTATATAAAAGTGGGTAAAATGTATGGGATAAATTATAGTAAAATGTGATGTTATTTGATGATATCAATGGCACAATGGAGCATCTTCAAAAACCAGAAGTACTGAAACTTTTGATTGGTTGGCTGCTATCCAAGCCCAACTCAACAGTATCGAAAGGAAAATTAAGAAAGTAAATGAGAAAGTATATGCTGCTCAAGTTAGATACGAACTATGCAAGGGACCACACTATACGAAAGACTGTCCACTCAAGGAAGAGGGGAAAACTCTTGAAGAAGCTTACTACACATAGTTTGGTGCACCCTATCAACTTGGAGGACAGTACAGAGCAGCAAGGCTAGGATTCTACCAACGAAACAACAAAAACTCTTCATACTCTGATCAAAGACAAACTTTGGAAGAATCACTAACCAAATTCATGGCTGAATCAACTAAGAGACATGAAGAGAACTCGAACATTATCAAAGAGATCCGAGCTTCTACCGATGAAGCAATAAGAAATCAAGGAGCTTCGATTAAGACCTTGGAAATATGAATTGGACAGATGAGCAAGGTCTTGCAAGAAGGAGGATTCGGAAGTCTGCCCAGCTCCATGAAAACAAACGTGAGGGACTAGGTCAAATCGATCTCAACCGCTAAAGCAGATTCATTTGAGATACGCCGTATTGGATATAGTCCATACGTTATATCAGGCTCACATCACATAATTGTATTTTTTGAAACAGTTCCTTTCCCAAGGCGACTAAGTAACTATTGTTGTGATGATTAGAGTGAGGCACAAGATGTAAAGATTCTGGAAGCTTATGATCACGTATTGCCTCAGAAAGAAGAGGACCCAGGGAGCTTTACTTTACCTTGTTTTATTCATAATGTTTGTTTTGATAAATCCCTTATTAACCTAGGATCAAGTGTGAGTGTTATGCCATTCTCTACCTACACCAACCTTGGTCTAGGAATTTTGTCTCACACCAGGTTGACCATTGAACTGGCTGATAGAAGAATAAAACAACCAAAGGGTATTGCTAAAAACGTGTTAGTTAGGATTGGCAAATTTATTTTTCTATTAGACTTTATCATCTTGGACATACCCGAGGATAACGATGTCCCTTTAATCCTCGGATGTTCATTATTTTCTACTGCCCATTCCAAGATTGATGTTTTCAAAAGAAAAATTACTCTAAGGGTCGGGGAAGAAAAACTTGTTTTCAAAAGTATTAAGCCTGCCACTAGCATAATTAAGAGGGTCTTTATGTTGAGAGATCTTGATTCTAAAACATAACTTAAAGGAGAGGATGTTAATGAATCATTCGACCAGATTTATGGTAACTATATTGAATTAAATGATTTGGATACACCTCTAAAACCTAAAATGAGTCAAGATGTTGATTTTGAGCCAACTTTTGTCAATGAACCAAATAAAACATGTTGTTATAAAATGAAATTTTCTTGCATGATCGGGTATGAACATATTAATGATGACGTCCTCCCTTCCATGTCCATTAATTTAATAGCCAAAAGCTTTTATCATTCCTTAATTAAGGATAAGGATGATCATAAAAGGAAGAGTTTAGCCAGAATTTTGATAGATATACCTGTTTTCGTTGGAAAATTTTCTATTATTTCATGTTTTAACATCATTCACGATGATGATGTGACAAAAGAAGTTGTGCTCGGCATGCCATTTTGCAAGAAGTTTGTGTCATGCCAAAAGATTATGGAGAGATTCGCTCACGAGAACAAGTGCGAGTGAATGGAATGAATAAGGTTGAAGAGATAAAGAAGAAAAGCCAAACTTAACGACTAGTTGAACCAAAAGTGCTTACCGGGAGACAACCCAGTCGTTTTTAAATTGTTTGACTTATTTTAAATTGTTTTCATTGAGTCTGTCTTCCCAGACACTCTATATGGCGTATCGAACCCCTCTAGATACGGCGTATGGACTTGTCTAGACGTTATCAGTCTGTAATTTAATTTCCAGTACTTTAAAACTATTTAATTGTTTTTACAGGAACAATACCGCATATCCTAGGGTTTGGGATACGGCGTATTGATCCCTGTAAAGTTGTGTGTTTAATTGTTTTCTTGCATTGTAACCATTGTACACCGAGATAGGAATTGCACCTTTGTCTTCTAATCTTCTATGCAGGACCTTACTGTAAGGAAATCGACAATATGGTATATTCTGAAAAAGACGTGTGTTGAACTCATACGAGCATTATGACGCTTCGTCAACACACTTTTTCTCAAGAACTCAAATTGGAGAATCATCCCGAGCAACATATCAGGGGAGTTCCTCGTTCTAATTCTATTTCCTATTTTTCTTTAATTGCTTTATCTATACAATAAGGACGTTGTATAATCTAAGTGGGGGGTGGAGAATTAGAACGCATACTTGTCCCTTATTTTACAAATAATATGCTATATGCTTAATTTATGCCAAATTAAAAAAAATTAGCATAACTTTTATAAAAATTACTAGTTACATGACCTCGCGCACTATAACCTTTAATGACTATTTGTAAGAATTTAGCCTATTCCGTTTCCAAATGATTACCTAAAAATTCCAAAAAATTATGAGTGCGCCGGTGATGTAGTGGACTTTAGAACTTGGCTTGGTATATCACTCGAGACCACAATGATGAGTACTATGGACTTAGATGGAGTAACATGTTTAACTGGTAAATTTCTAGGAATACACCAAAAAGCCTATATGTTGTAAAATTAACTAACTACACTGGTTAGTTAACCCCCATATAACCCTTTGCTTACTCTCACTATAAGAGTAAGATCCCCTAGAAAAACATGTTGAGTCATTCCTGTCTTTTTCACACCAATTGTCTATTTCGTTACACCTTTACACCTTAGCCTACCCTGTAGATTAAGCCTTCTTAATCAAAGTTGCTAGTTGCTTTTGTGTAAAGTTTTGTATTTCCTGTGTCAAAGTGAAATTTTCTATCTCCGGTTAGGTCAGGAAATTGCACAATGCAATGGGAAAATTTATAGCTCGTGTATTTTGCTACTTTCGCAATTATGAATTATGTCCGAAGACAAAGTGTTTAAGGAAAAATTATCCGAAAGAATTATGATGGTGAAGACGATGAAATTACACCGAGATTAGTATAGTTATGTTATGAAAAAATATATGAGAAAAATAGAAAATGCATCAAAAAAGTAATGGAATGATTGATGATCGGTTCGTTAAACTTAAACCAACGAATTACTTGGAAGGATCGATTATTCGTTGATGTGTCGATAAAAATCAACGATGTATACTTTTGTATGAAGTGGCCGATATCACAACTTTTGTAAAAGTATGTAAAGTTTGGGATGTATGGGAAGTTGACCATTATAGGAACGCCAACTTAGGTTGTCTTTGTCATTCTTATGATCAAGATGTTTGTTTATATTTTGAGTCTTTATCATGGAACGGTAGGGAAAAGCTTCTAGCAACTATGTACCTTATTTGTTCAGGCTTAATCTATTTGTTTTGTGAAATTGATTTAACAACCATTTACTTCCCATTCCTAGCAACTAACCTTAGGTTTTACTCGAACAAGGTTGAGATCGAGTCATGCATGTCTATTATGTCGTTATGGACATGTATGCGTGATTCAGCCACCTTGTTGGTTTATCACTTTTGGTAAAAACTAGAAGATCCCTACCCTATATCGTTCTTCATCCAAACCCTTGGTTAAACTCGAATGAGGATGTGATCGAATTGTACATGTCTATATAGTCGTTAAGGCCGTGTATGTATGATTAAGCTGCCTTGTTGGTGTGGTACTTTCACTGAAAGATTGTTAGAATGATCAACCTTAAGCCTAAAAACCTAATTTACCATTTGACTTGTTTCTCCTTAGCTCTAGTGGTGGAGATGTGTATCCTTGCCAAGCATATGATATGAAACTAATCATAACCGAGCAAATCAGCGTACCAATTAAATATTACACCCTAGATTAGTTGAGTGGTCTGAGTGTTTTTATTTCCCATATTTTGTGAGGCGCTTGGTCTTGCACAAGTGATTAAAACAAAAGAAGTGCTTAAACGGAAAGTTACTTAACTTCGGTTAGGATACATTTTTGATAAAAACTAGAGTCTACTTGAGGACAAGTAGGATTCAAGTGGGGTGATATTTGATGACATCAAATAATGTCACATTTATACTATCATATATCCAGAATAAGTTACCCACTTTTATATAATTATTGCAAGAATTTGTACTTAATTGATTAAAAGTGTTATTTGCAGTAATTACGGAGTGATTTGTGAAGACATGCTAAAAGGTGCACAATTTGGAGCTAAAACAAAGATATTTAAAGATTACTAAATTCTGACTACATACGTCGTATCCAGCAAGGAAGATATGACGTATCAGTGCCAACTCTTCACAAGAAAACACGTACAAAAAATTCCCAATACGGCGTATCACTCTTCTACCATACTCCGTATCCAGCTGGATAAGTATTCAAAGATACAGTAATAAATATAAATTAGGAATGATAACTCTGATTGATTATAAATGTAGCGCGCACTCCAAGGAATACAACCCTATACGCCGTATTAACCTTACTCAATACGGCGTATCCAGTCTTTTTTAGACACTATAAATAGAAGACTTAAAAATGAGTTTTCAGTGTGCAAAATCATATTCTCTATACCATAGTCATAAAAGACAAATTTCTAAAGAGAAGAAGAGCAGCCAAGGTCAAGCATCAAACCTAATTCCAAAGAAGACACCGTGTAATTCCTATACTCTTGTAATCATTTAATTTTTGGTATCATTCGGTAAAACGTGTAGTTTACCTTGGTTATTTGATCACGCTTGTATAATTATAATGGTTATGGGCTAATACCCTCGGGTATTAGACATCTTAATGAAGATTTAATGTTTGGCTTGTTTTAATCCGAATCGCTTAATTAATCATTGATTTTTTAATTATGTTTATAACCTAATACTTGTCTACGTGCTTGAATATGCAACCTATCATTCAACTAGGTCTAGTTATGCCCAACAAGTGAACTAGATACTAGGATAGCTCTCCATATTGTGTTTTATATTACTGGACCAATAGGATCACAAATAATGTTCTATCTTTGCCTTTAAATTATGAGCTTAGTTAGACCGGCAGGTGACCCGTAATGTTTCAACAAGTATGTTCTTAATTAATTAGTAAAGACCTGAACAGTAAACTACCAATATATAAAATATCGTCAAGCAGTAAGTGGGTAAAGTCCTAATAGGCTAGGTATTAACAAGATCACCATTGCTTTAATCCCTAGATAGATTATAATTAAACTAAAGGATGCTTTATGCGGATGCGTTAATTATGACAGGAGTCAACGTATCTAGGTCTTAGGATGATGTCCTGCCTAAGTCTTAAGAATGATATGCCGCTTCGAGATAAGTATTCATTGCACTAAACAAACAAACCAACATTTAATTGGATTTAATATGGCTAATACAGTTTTCTATCATTTGGCTTGTACCGCTCTTTTATCTTCTGATTATTTTCTTGCATGTTTATTATGTATTGAATTGATTATTGTCACCACCAAACCTGTGCCAGTCTCTCAGGCTAAAACCCTCCATATCATTAGAAAATGTATATAGCATAGGTTTAACCGGTAAATAATACTAACTATATTAATTAAAATGCTGATAGAATATAAGGTTAATGACCTCACTCTTAGTGTTCGACACCCTACTTACCATGAAACTCTACCCGATCGGGTACACTACCCGTTAAAGTGTTGTTTTAGGATAAGTTGGCTAAATATAAATTTAAAATTTGGTAATCAATAAATTGACCCTACACGACAGCACATCAGTGGGATTTTGTTGCATTGTTCATTAGTGTGGCGTTTGAACCTCAGATGTGACCGCACCATTTGATAAGTTACTTCATCATTACCATTGTAAATGGTAATCATTCCTTCAAACCGTCTTGCATTAATCCTAACTTCTCTCAAAAACGATTCACCAAAAATAACATCGCCCATTCCTTCATCACGATAACATCCATATCTTCTAAAACTGCAAAATCCGTTAAGATAGAAAAAGTTCCAACAAAGATAGGTATGTTTATTAAGGCTCTAACTATATTATTTCCCTTGTATTCCAATTTGTCCTTCCTTATAGAATTATAAAACTTTTTGGACATCACATTTACGTACAAGATAGGGAAAAAATTAGCGTGTAAAAATTCAAAACCTATCATGAAAGAAAACTTCAAGTTATGGGCATAATCAATACAGATCTTCTTATCGTGGTCGCAATCACTAGGATATCCAAAAATTTCGCTAACCATTCTAGTATTATTCCTAGCTCTAAATTCCTCAACTACCTTACCTTCCTCAATGGTGGGCATTAAATCATCAACCTGGTTTCTCCTAAGCTCTAATGGTACATTAAGATCGTTTAGTATTATGCAATCTCCAAATAAAGGGTCTAAGGATCTATTTAACACCAGAGTCTCTCCCATTAGCCTAGCTTCTAAATCAAGGTCCATTCTTTCTCTTAAGCTTAGCATGTAGACCCTCTTAATTAAACTACTAGCAGGTTTAACACTTTTGAAAATTATTTTCTCTTCCCCAACCCTCAAAGTAATCTTCCTTTTGAAAACATTAATCTTAGCATACGCGGTAGACAAAAATGGTCTTCCGAGGATCAAAGGCACTGATATCCTCAGGCATATCAAGAATTATAAAATCTATGGGGAAATCAAATTTACCAATACCTACTAGCACGTTTTCAGCAATTCCTTTTGGATATTTCACTGTCCTATCTGCTAATTCAATTGTCAACTTAGTGTGAGCTAATTCGCCTAATCTGAAGTTAAGCTAGGTCTAGAGAGGCATGACACTTACGCTAGCTCCTAAGTCATCAAGGGCATTATCAAAGCAAACATTATTAATATAGCAAGGTATAGTGAAACTCCCTAGGTCTTTCTCCTTTCAGGGTATGGAATTATCGATATATGAAGCTTTAGATAAGTAAGCTTCCAAGAATTGTGGTCCATATGATCCATTCTTTTCTTCATAGTAGTAACCATTCAAATGACTTAGAAATGGAATCGTCATTTGTCTTGTCTCGTACATCAGTGTACAGTTCAGTCTAGTGGATACAGCGTATTAGGAGGATCCCATACGGTGTATCGGGTATGAATCAGCTTCAACAGTAGTCAAGATCGACTTGAAATGATCTCTCGGGTTGGCTTTATTAGAGCTAGGTAAACTTCCAAATCCTCTTTCTTATAGTACCTTGATCATTTTCCTGATTTAAATCTCTAAAGTTTTAATAGATGCTCCTTGGTTACGAATGGCAGCATCTGTTGAAGCTCAAATTTCTTTAATCATATTGGAGTTTTTTTCATGTCTCTTTGTTGATTCACTCATAAATTTGCTCAGGGTATCTTTTATAGATTGCCTTCGTTCTTGATACAAAGGATTTGCATTATTCCTTTAGTAGAATCCCGAAGCTACTGCTCTATATTATCCCCGTCCTTAGAAGGTGCACCAAATTGAGTGTAGTAAGCTTCTTCAACGGTTTTCCCTTCTTCTTTGAGTGGACAATCATTGGTGTAGGGACCTTTGCATTGTTCACATCCTACTTGAGCAGCATAAACCTTTTCATTTACATTCTTGATTTCTCTTCCAAGATTGTTGAGTTGTGCTTGTATGGCTATCAATCCGTCAAAAGTTTCAGTACATCATGTCCTAGATGTTCCATTGTGTTAATACAAATAAACCCATAAAATTGGCTTATTTCTATCTCATGACCTTCCTAGTTTTATTGATGACAAAACATAAAGAAACATCATGTTAAACCCATCTCTAAAAACAAAAGATTTTAGAAAATCACAAAGTGTCATAAAAAAGTGTATGCATTATTTTATGTAAACCTAAACTATACACAAAATTCTTTCTAACTTCTCTATTATTTACATCACTCATGACCTAATCAAATGCAGCAAATCCAAGGATAATCTTACAAGATTTCACAAGATCTCTCAAGATTTTGTAAATCAAAATTCGGATTTAGTTACTGTAGGCCGGTTCCATTGATTTTGGCTGCCAGTTCCACTCATCAACAGAACCGGTAGAACCGAGCTGCAGTACTTTTTTTGGCTATAAATATCAAGCCATTTCTCATGTTTTCACACACCTTCTCACTAAGAAATAATCTCTAATCATCTGATCATTCTCTTTATTTCTTGCATACTTTCCTTTAGCATTTTGTAGGTAATTTACTTCAAAGAAGAAAATCGCCATACACCCCTTCGATACGATCAAGTTTCAAAGCATCTTGTTTTGTATCTCCATATCATCATCAAGATCACATTGCTGAGTCTTGAACATCATATTGTAGTTGTTAGTTACATTTATCATTGTAAATCAAGTGTATTAGTGTTGGTGTTATTCTATCGTGTGAAGAATCCGGTATTTAGCTTTGTACCAAAAAAGAGGTATAAGCAACGTTGTGAGGCTTCTCCGCCAATTGAAAGGAGTTAGGTGACTAGTGTTTACAAACTCTCGAGTAGGTGACTCGGGGCTGGAGTAGGGTAAGGAAGGTGTCCTTATAGCCGAACCACTATAAATACTTGTGTCTTGGTTATCTCTTTCTAACTCTCTATTTATTTGCTTTCATATTTCTTACATCATATACTAATAAAAATATCATAATCATTTCACATATAGTTTCAAATAAATTTTAAAAAGGTAATAATTAATCAAGAAAACTATTCAACCCCCGTTTTAGTTTTCCATTATTGGTATCAAGAGCAGGGTTACTAAAGTTTTAAAATAAATTGTATTTTAATCTTTAAACGATTATAGATTCTGAAAACTACAAAGAAGGTTAATCTATGCAACGATCACCTCTTTTTGAGGCTAATTGTTTTATATATTGGAAAAACCATTTTGAAACCTACGTGAAATCTAAAGATATTGATCTTTGGTATATTATAGTTCATGGCAACTACAAACCTACCATCAAGGACAAAGATGGTAAGGATGTAGTCATCACTTATGATAAATTAATGAGAACCAAAAGAAAATAATTTCCAAAAGTGATGAAGCAAAAATGGTTTTATATAATGCTTTACTTAAAAAGGAATACGAAAGAATTTTCATGTGTAACACAGCACAAGATGTTTGGAATTCTTTAATAATTACTCATCAAGGTAACAAACAAGTTAAGGATAATAAAATAGATCTTTTCGTTCAAAAATATGAAGAATTCATTATTTCGGATGATGAATCTATAGATTGTGCCTTTTCTAGATTCAATACTATTATTACTTCTCTCAAAGCACTTGATGAATCCTTTTCAATTCGTAATCATGTTAGGAAATTCTTGAGGGCTCTCCCTACCAAATGGCATCCAAAGGTGACGGCAATAGAAGAGTCCAAGGACTTGTCAACACTATCCCTTGACGAACTCATCGGCAATCTCAAGGTCTATGAGGTAGTGCTTGAAAAGGACTTGGAGGTCTCAAAGAGCAAGAAAGAAAAATACAAATTTCTCGCTCTAAAAGCAAGGCAAGTCTTGAGTGAAGAAGATGCATCTTCCTCGGTTAGCAATGATGAGGAATATGCAATGGTGGTAAGGGACTTCAAAAAGTTCTTTAGAAGAAGAGGCAAGTTTGTTTGACAACCCTATGATGACAAAAAGAACTTTCAAAAGGCAAAGGAAGATAAGAATAAAAAGGAATACCGAATATGTTTCAAATGTGGTGATCCAAATCACTTCATTAATGATTGTCCCAAACACTCCTTCGGTGAGCAAAAGGCGTTTGTTGTCGGGTGTTGAAGCGATAGTAGAGATGACTCTAAAAAGGAAGAAATATGTCTTATGGCCCAATCAAATATCCGACACTCCTTACTATAGTAGTTCATCCTTAGATAATGAGTCAAGGCAAGATGAGTATGATAAACTTTACAAAATTAGTCTTAGACTTATTAACAAAAGACACACTTAAAAGCTAAAAATGAATCATTAAAAAGAGATGTTTGTGAACTTAAGTCTAAAATAGAACAACTAGAAAGAAACAAGGAAATAAGTCATGATTGTGAGTCTTGTGACAAACTTGTAATTGAAATTAGCTCACTAAAATTAAATCTAGCTAGTTTCGAGAATAATAGTTCATATTTTTGAAAAATGGTCGAAATGCAAAAACCATCAAAAGATAAATATGGATTAGGATACACAGAGGATATAGCTTCCACTAGCAACAATAAAATCAAAATTTTAGGTCCTCAAAATGACAAAATGCTCTCTGTAGAACCGGCTACGCCGGTTCCCTCTGCAATAGAACTGGCTTGTTCTGACGAACAGAACCGGCTCTCTGCAGCAAAAACAGAAAATGCAGAAAAAGCTAAAATCCTAGGAAGTAACATTATAAAGAAAAATGACTCGGTATTAATAACTAGAAATCCCACTCTAAGCCTACCTAAGAATAACAAACAACCACCAATCTTAAAACTTGGTCAAGGCCATGGAAAAAGTAGGATCCAAACGCCCTATAAAACGGCCAATGGGAGTTCTAATGTCCTATATCCTAAAAGAAACTATCATCAAGTCGGTTGGAACTATGGAACACAACAAGAACAATAGTTCCAACCACCTATGTATAATCAATGGGGTCCTTATCCTCCATTTCCATATATGGGTCAACCAAATGGTATGCATAACACTAACGGACCCATGAGATATTAGGGACCGAATGCTTGAGTTGTTTCATGATTCTAGGTATGTCTAAAAGTCAATCTTGAACCGGATGAATGGATCAAAGATAGTGGTTGCACAAAACACATGACGGGCAACAAAGATCTCTTCTCATCCTACAAGGCCATAAACGGAGGTAATGTAGTGTTTGGTGGTAACACTAAAAGCAAGATCATCGGGAAAGGTACAATCTCTCATAACTCCCTCACTATTCATATTGTTAGCCACGTAGAAAACCTTAGTTTTAATCTTTTTAGTATATGTCAAATATGCGATAAAAAATGCAAAGTATTATTTAGTTAAACTGGTAGCGAAATAATTAAAGACGGCATAACCGTAGGAAAAGGAATTAGGAAAAATGGCCTTTACATAATGAAAATGGGGAACTCACCAAAATATACCATTTGTCTAACTTCAATAGATGATACTTTGACCTTATGGCATCGAAGATTGGGTCACGCCAATATGCGACTTTTACAATCGCTATCATCTAAAGAGCTAGTTAGAAATTTACCAAAACTAAAATCTGAAAAACATTTTTGTGACGCTTGCAACGTCGGAAAACAATTACACGAAAGCCATAAGGCCAAAAACATGGTTTCAACTACTAAGTGTCTAGAACTTTTACATATGGACTTGTTTGGTCTGTCGGCCGTTCAAAGTTACGAAGGAAACTTCTACACTTTAGTCATTGTCGACGACTATTCAAGGTATACATGGACAAGATTTTTAAAACACAAAAATGAAGCTTTTGATCACTTTGAAATTTTGAGCAAAAATATTCAAATTCAAAAGGGTTGCCCCATTATATCAATACGTACGGATCATGGTTGGGAATTTAATAATGAAATACAATTTGGAAACTTTTGTGATGCTAACGGTATCACTCATAACTTTTTAGCACCTCGTACTCCACAATCAAATGGGGTAGTAGAATGTAAAAATAGAACCTTACAAGAAATGAGTAGAACAATGCTAAATGAACAATCGATTCCTTAAAAATTTTGGTGTAATGCCGTTGGCACCTCCACCTACATTTTAAATAGAATTCTTATTAGACATTTCCTCGTAAAAACTCCTTACGAGCTTTTCAAAGGTAAAAAGCCCTCCTTAGAATATTTTAAAGTGTTCGGTAGTAAATGCTTTATTCTTAATACCAAAGATTATCTAACAAAATTCGACCCTAAATCAACCGAATGTGTATTTCTAGGATACTCTCCTAATAGTAAAGCTTACGTAATTCTAAATAAAGAGACCATGAGAGTAGACGAATCTCTCAATGTAAAATTTGATGAAAGTCCTCCTCCAAAATCACCACCCTTAGTAGATGATGATATTCTTGAAAATGATATCATAGAAAATCAAGATAAAGACCTAGAAATCAAGGAAAATGAACCATTAAACAAAGAAATCACAAACATCAAACACTCTAAAGATCATCCTTTAGAAACCGTCATAGGAAGTCTTAATGAAAGAACTCTAAGATCTCAAGTTCAAAATCAAAGCAACTTCTTTTGTTTCGTTTCCACCGTAGAACCCAAAAACGTTAAGGAAGCCATACAAGACGAAAGTTGGACTATGGCTATGCAAGAAGAACTAAATCAATTTAAATCAAATGATGTATGGAGTCTCGTTCCCCCACCTAAAAACCAAACCATCATAGGTACAAAATGGGTCTTTACAAGCAAACTCGACGAAAATGGTGTTGTTTCTAGAAATAAAGCAAGACTCGTCACACAAGGGTACAATCAACAACAAGGAATAGACTTCGATGAAACCTATGCCCCCGTGGCAAGATTAGAATCTATAAGAATCCTTCTTGCGTATGCTTGTGCTCACAACTTCAAGCTTTATCAAATGGATGTCAAAAGTGCTTTTCTAAATGGTTTTATAAATGAAGAAGTCTATGTCGCTTAACCTCCTGGATTTGTAGATTCTGAAAAACCCAACCATGTATTCAAACTTAAAAAGGCTCTATACGGTGTCAAACAAGCACCCAGAGCTTGGTATGATAGACTTAAGGCCTTTCTCATTGATCATGAGTACACCATGGGGTTAGTAGATAACACTTTATTTACTAAGAAAAGAAATTCACATATCATCATCGTTCAAATCTATGTGGACGACATCATCTTCGGATCAACTTATCAAGAGCTTTGCGATGATTTTTTAAAAATCATGCACGATGAGTTTGAAATGAGCATGATGGGTGAATTGAATTTCTTCCTTGGTCTACAAATCAAGCAACTAGAAGATGAAATCTTTTTCAACCAATCTAAATACGTCAAAGAAATGCTAAAAAAATTATGCCTCGAAGACTCCAACCCAATCAAAACTCCTATGTCATCTGAAACCAAGCTCACTCATGATGAAGACGGGGAACCCATCGACGACACTAAATACCGCGGCATGATTGGCAGTTTACTTTATCTAACGGCCAGTCGCCCGGACATCATATTTAGCGTTTGTCTTTGTGCTTGATTTCAAGAAGCACCAAAAACTTCCCACCTAGAAGCCATAAAAAGAATCTTTAGATACATCAAAGGTACATCCTATCTAGGCTTATGGTATCCCAAAGGAACCAGTTTAGACACCATCGTCTACGCTGATTCCGACCATGCGGGAGACTATGTCGATCTCAAAAGCACTAGTGGTGTATGTACATTCATGGGTTGTTGTCTCACATCATGGTTCTCCAAGAAACAAACTGCCCTAGCTATCTCAACCACCAAAGCCGAATATGTTTCTACTGGTAAAGCATGCCAACAAGCCTTATGGATGAAACAAGCTCTAATAGACTATGATATTAAATTAGATGATATACGTTCTTTGTAACAATAAAGGAGCAATAGACCTGAGTAAAAATCCCGTTCTTCACTCTCGTACCAAACAAATAGAAATTTGACATCATTTCCTTCGTGACAATGTTCAAAAAGGAAATATCACTATTAAAAAAGTCGCCTCCGAAGATAACATAGCTGACATCCTAACTAAACCCCTTAAAAGAGAACCTTTCAACCTTCTTAGACTAGGACTCGGGCTCATGGAACCAAAAGCTTAGGGTAAACACTCTCTTCTTTCGAGTCAAAACATTTTTTCTTTTATTGATTATTACAAATAAAAACATTTTTTACGTCATGCCATTTGAACGTATACAAAGAAACACATGGTCAATATGTCGTTTCAAATACATTCAATTATGGCTACATTAAAAGGAGACTTGGGGTTTTTCTCAAAAATAGTTTTCTAATTGAGTCGAGAAAAACCGCATCTCCAACATATCATCAAAAAAACAACAACAACAACAAACATGTTTTTTTTTGTTTGGCGGTACCATTGGCTATCAAAGCTGGTTCTCTTCATCCAACAGCACCGGCAAAACCGCATGCACTGTATAACAGCTTTTAACAAAACTATTTTAAATCTCCATTCAATTTCTTTTTCCCTCCTTGTCACATCAACTAGATCCTAGTTATAGAAGTTGACCTTGAGCATAATATAATCATTAGATTATATCCATTCTAGCAAGAAATGCATTAAAATCTCCTAAAAATTTCTCCTATAAAAGGAACTCATCCCAAAGCTCTAACATTACCAAATAAGCTTGAAAATGCCTAAAGATAATAAAAACTAACATAAAAAGAACCGCTAGAATTAATGTCCGACCATGTTGTTTTAACAATCCTCGAACATCGTCACCCCCTTATCAACCTCTCTCACCTCCAACGGACTATGTCTCGGTACCTCCCCCAACCTCTCCAACTTCTATTCCACCACTCTCGCCGATCATCTCTCCGGCAACCTCTAATCTCTTGCTCACTCCTAAGTCAACACCTCCACCATTGACCTCGCCACCTCCGGCACTAACTCAACTCTCAAAGCTCACATCACCATTAGCCATCAATCTTGACCCTATTGAACTTTTATTCTCTACTCCTCATACCTCTCCTCAAGCCTTTCTTGACTCCCTCAAAGAACTTCCACCCTCTACAACTAATCCTCCACCGCCTCGGCCATCATTTGACACTATTGAGTGTATGGCTAACAATCCACCTCCCATTCCACCCATTGAGTCAACCTTTCCTTCTCCCACTCCAGACATGGAACCACCTCTTCCACCATTTCCACCACATCTTTCACTTAATCTACCCTTGATCAACCCACTACTTCCGCCATTAGGACCTAATAATTATTTCCCTATCCTAACTCATGAAATGTATTATGAGCATTGCTAGTGAACTCAAGCCCTCATCGACAACTTCCAAGGAGAAATAAGATTCATTCTCAACCACATTCTCGATCGCCTCAATGTTCTTTCGCATAATTTTTAGAATAATATTTAGAAGTAGAATAAAATAGCTGGTTCGTTAAGAATCTCTTGTTATCATTTATTATGATGTAATGTCTTTTATGTTCTCCCTTCTATGAATAAACATTTGTCTTTTTTCCAGCTTTAAA
Source organism: Tanacetum coccineum (assembly GCA_026074375.1). Lineage (NCBI taxonomy): Eukaryota > Viridiplantae > Streptophyta > Magnoliopsida > Asterales > Asteraceae > Tanacetum > Tanacetum coccineum. Next base: position 88,788 of record BQNB010002540.1, read on the forward strand.
ACTATTAGTCATGTGTGATATCTCAAAAATATGATTAAAATTCAAAGAATTTAACGTCCCTAAACGTCAACCGGTTATGTCCGATAACAAGCCGGTTCCATTCAAGGAACAGAACCGACCAGCCGGTACTACAGTAGCATATTTCATCTTTATCTCCACTAATCTTTCTTTTATAGGTATTCACATAGCAAGAGGGAGCATATCCCATCCTATTTAACTTGTTTGTTTTGCAGATTTATGTACACCTCTTAAGGAGGAGCTTACCGATTATTCTAGAATCGGCAAAACTAGGTTAACCTATTCCGCCTTTTTGTTTCAACAAAAAGGGGGAGAAGGACAATGGATTTAAAATAAATCTCAAACCATTGAAAAACAATCTTTGAATTTTTAAACATTATGTTTTGTCATCAACAAAAAGGGGGACATTGTTAATACAAATATACCCATAAAATTTGCTTATTTCTATCTTACGACCTTCCTAGTTTTATTGATGACAAAACATAAAGAAACATCATGTTAAAACCATCTCTAAAAACATAAGATTTTAGAAAATCACAAAGTGTCATAAAAATGTGTATGCATTATTTTATGCAAACCTAAACTATACATAAAATGCTTTCTAACTTCTCTATTATATACATCACTCATGACCTAATCAAATGCAGCAAATCCAAGGATAATCTTACAAGATTTCACATGATCTCTCAATATTTTGCAAATCAAAATTCGGATTTGCTTACTGTAGGCCAGTTCTATTTATTTTGGCTGTCGGTTTCATTCATCAATAGAACCAGCAGAATTGGGCTACAGTACTTTTCTTGGCTATAAATACCAAGCCATTTCTCATGTTTTCACACACCTTCTCACTAAGAAATACTCTCTAATCATCTGATCATTCTCTCTATTTCTTGCATACTTTCCTTTAGCATTTTGTAGGTAATTTACTTCAAAGAAGAAAATCGCCAAACACCCCTTCGAGACGATCAAGTTTTAAAGCATCTTGTTTTGTGTCTCCATATCATCATCAATATAACATTGCTGAGTCTTGAACATCATATTGTAGTTGTTAGTTACATTTATCATTATAAATCAAGTGTAGTAGTGTTGGTGTGATTCTACCGTGTGAAGAATCCTGTTTTTAGCTTTGTACCGAAAAAGAGGTATAAGCAATGTTGTGAGGCTTCTCCGCCAATTGAAAGGAGTTCGGTGACTAGTGTTTACAAACTCTCGAGTAGTTGACTCGAGGAGTTGAGTAAGGCAAGGAAGGTGTCCTTGTAGCCGAACCACTATAAATACTTGTGTCTTAGTTATCCCTTTCTAACTTTCCATTTATTTGCTTTCATATTTCTTATATCATATACCAATACCAATATCATAATCGTTTCATGTATAGTTTCAAACAAATTTTAAAAAGGTAACAATTAATCAAGAAAACTATTCAACCCCCCTTCTAGTTTTCCACACATTGTGCCAATTTTGAGAGTATCAGACCATTTTTTGGATGGCTATTTTTGCATCGGTAGCAGTCTTAAATGGTATGGCACCTCTTGAATCAAGAATCTATTGAGTAGGAACTTCCAATCCATTATAAAACAAGATTACCTCCTACATCTCCGATAAATAGTGTTGAGGACACTTCATCAAGAGTTCTTTAAATCACTCCCATGCTTGGTAAATGTTTTCATCTGGTTCTTGTTGAAAGTTGTTGATCTCCTCCATTTTCTTTGCAGTTCGAGAAGGTGGGCAATATTTGCTTAGAAACTTTGTCTTAAGATCTTCCCAAGTTGTAATTGAACCTGATGGTTCGTTTCTTAGCCAACGACTTGCGGCTCCAGTTAGGGACATAAGGAAGGCTCTAAGCATCACTTGGTCTATAGCTATAATAGGGATATGAAATAAATCAACGATCTCAAGAAATTTCTCAATGTGTTCGTTCGCATCTTCATGATCCGAACTGCTAAAGGTATTGTACGTAGTTCCTTAAGAAATTGGCCTTTTAGTTCAAAGTTATCCTTGTCCTCAATTTTAGGCCTAGCAACTCCAGATCTATAGTCGGATTGAGTTTTGATCATGTATTCCTCCATAGTTTTCGCCATTGTTTCCGCAACTTCTTCCTTGGAATATTCTTCTTGGTCAAAAAATAGATTGAAATCAGGCGATCTCGATTCGTCAAGACTTAATGTCTTGAAATGCTTCCTAGATGATCAAAATTCTCGTTCCGGATCCTTGAAAGGCGTAAATAGTTCTTTCATAGAACTCCTTGTCATGCACTACCTGAAACAAGGGATAAACTATCAGTGGGATGGGCTTGGGAGGAAGAAAACACAAATATACGAAGATAAATGCGAAAAACCAGATCTGTTACTGTATCAGATGATCAATACACCGTATTTAAGGGATCTGAATACGCCGTATTAATCTTTTTGAATGAATACGTTGTATTTGATAAGAAAGTTGGATACATCGCATCCAATGGAAGTAGATACGCTATATCGAGTTATCGACCAGAATAGTGTATTAGAAAACAATTAAAACACACAATCAATTAAACACACAAATATACAAGCAAACAATACACAAATATACAGAATTTATAGAATTATACAATATTATACACTAATCTAAATTATACTAATCCTAAGGGTTAGATCTAATCTAATGCTAAAAACCAAAATATCAAATAAAAATCAGATTAAAGTTTTCACTCCCTAGAAACGGCGCCAAAAACTTGATGTGTCATTGTGTGGTGTTTGATTTATGTTATCAAGTTTTAAATTTATATTTTGCCGACTAACCAAAAACAACACTTTAACGGGCAGTGTACCCGATCAAATGGGAGTTTCGTGGTAAGTAGGGTGTCGATCACTAAGAGCGAGAAATAATCTTTTAATTTATTAATATTTTGGTTGTCTAATCTAAGTTAGTTCTATTCTACTCCAAACCTATACTAAATCTATGTTAATCCTAAATCTAATGGTTAAGGGGGGTTTTTCAGCCTCAAAGACTGGCACGGGTTTTGTGGTGACTAAAACCAATCCAAGACACTTAAACACATGCAAGCAAATTAACAGAAGATAAAAGAGCGGTTGAGCCAAATATAAGAAAACCGTATTAGCCATCATTAATCCGATTAGAGCGTTAGTTTGTTTACTAAGTGCAATGATTACTTATCTCGAGGCGACATATCATTTTTAAGACTTAGGCGTTACTTCTTCCTAAGAACCAGATACGAAGAATTCTATCATAATTAAACGTATCCGCATAAAGCATCCGTATTTGCTGATTATAATCTATCTTAGTGATTAAAGTAATGGTTATCTTGTTAAACCCTAGCTCATAGAGACTTTACCCACTTACTGCTTAATGGAAATTCATACACTAGTAGTCCACTAACCAAATCTTTATCAATTAGTTAGAACGTGCTCGTTGATCCCAATGCTCACCTGCCGGTCCAACTAAACTCACAATCAAAGGATAACGATAGGTCGTCATTCGTGATCCTATTGGTCTAGATGTATAAATCACTATATGGAGAGCTATCCTGACATCTAGATTACTTGGTCCGTATCACTAGATCCAGTTGAAAGATAGGTCACATACAAAAGCACGTAAACAAGTATAAACTGATAAACATAAACAAGCATTCAATGATAAATTAAGCAATCAAGATAAACAATACCAAACATTCAGATCTTCCTAATAATAGCTAATACCCTAAGGTATTAGCCTTCAAATATCATAATTAATACAAGAGTAATGATTTAGCCAAGGTAAACTAACCGAGTTAACGAATGATACCAAAAACTGAACGATTACAAGAGTATAAAAAATTACACGTTGTCTCCTATGGAATTAATTACGTTGCTCGACCTCTTCTGCTCTTTTTATTCTTAGAAAATCAACTTTTGTGGTTTAGATATCGAGAATATGATTTAGCACACTTAAAACTCGTTTTTGAGTTTTCTATTTATAAAGTCTAGAATATGGTCAATACGGCGTATCGAAAGGCTTCGATACGGCGTATTGAGGTTTTTTTGGAGTAGGTATCACGTTTGATATCTTCTAGAATATTCACATATTATAACTTGGATACGACGTATAGGTCTTCTCTAGATACGGCGTATTGATCTTGTTTCCTTCGTGGTCTTTTGGTGAGTGCAGGCGCATATACGTCGTATCTTCCTTGATGGATATGGCGTATTGGTTGTCAGAACAGTAATCTTTAAAATACCTTCGTTTAAGCTCCAGAATGCATGCCTTTTAGTCAATCTTTACCAAGTACCCCATAATTACTGCAATTCTCAAATACAAACGATTAAGTAACAATTCTTTTCATAATTATACAAAATGGGTTAATTACATTGGATAAATGATGCAATAAAACATAAGTTATTTGATGTCATCAAACACATACAAAAACACTTTTAATCATCCTATGGCGAGTGATACCAATTGATGAATATCACAACATATGCTACACACTATAGTTTTAGAGAGAGAGAGACGCCTCTAGAGAGAGAGAGGTGAGGTGTGTGGGTGATGAGGAGAGGAGAGGAGAGAAAATAAGATAATATTAGATTAAGAAAGAGAAAATCACCACCCCTTAACCCTTTCTTAGCCCTCCTTAGATAGTAAGGAAGGAGAGACTAGGAAGCAATTAAAGGATACTACATATTGTTCTTTAGTCCTTCCCTAATTGCACTAATTAATCCCTAGACAATATAAACTAGATAAATAGCCATTGTAAATAACACTTTATGTGTTTCTAACAAGGTTTAACATCCAGAGTTTTGATTATTGAGCATGTGTAGTATGTGTAGGGTTTTTAATTGAATTGTCATGTGTGTTGTTGTTTTTGGCAGGTTGCAGTTGTTTACGGACGTGGGTTGTGTATAGTCATAATAGTCATGAGGTGCTTTTTGTTTTGGTACATCTTATATATGTTCTTACGTCTTCAAAGTTTGTAAATTTTTTGATTGTTTATGGAATTCTAAGGCTTATTTTATGTGCTGTTATATCTTAATTCATATCATGTTGTTATCGTGGATGATTTGTGTGCATTGTGGGGAAAGGTTTTTTACACGAGCAATGTTGTTGGGACATGTATGTGTTTTAGTTTTAATGTCAAAGATGTGCATTATTTGGCGTTTGCAGAAAGCGTTATGGTTGTCCGCATATCTTATATATTGCTTTTTTCATGCTGATTAACATGTTTATTGTTTGCTATTCGTGTTTCAATGGCATATTTAGTCTGCTTTCTGTTATTGTATAAGAATGTGGTGCCTCAAAATGTAATTATAGTTCGTTGCCAATATAGAATTTCTTTTTGTTCGAAAATGTTGTCCACCCTGTTGCTAACGAATTATTTTCTTTTGTATTTAGGCTATGGAGGGTGATGTTTGAATGAGAAGGGTGGAAGAAATTGATGTGGATGTGTTTTAAGAGAGTCCTTGGGCTATTTGTTGATCTGTTTATCGGCCGGATGTGGAGTGTAGCTTGGGGAGTTACACTAATTTGCTTGTCTTATCTTTTTTCCCTCTTACTGTCAAATGTTTGTTTCAGGTAATTTGCTCTTCATTTAGTCTTTGTTTCAAAGGTAGGGATCAGTTTGGTTTTATTTACGATACGGTGTAATAGTATTTCATTTGTTCTTGATTTTTTGTTTTGTTTTTTTTACGGTTTGCAAATTCCGCCGAATGGTCCTAGACATTATGTGAGAAACAATATCGAAGGCGTGTTTGGATTGTTGGATGGTTGAGAATAATAATGGTTGACTTATGTTTTAGAAATATATTTTCATTTCTTGCAAAACATATGTCAGCTATGTGTTTTATATGTGTGTTATGTATGCAACTCAGAATTTTATTTGAGCGTACAAATGAATCTTATTTTTCCTTCACTTCACAACTGACATGGAAGATTTGTTATGTTAAAATGTATGGGTTGGTTTAGGTGCTTATGATTAAAAATGTTACGGTTGGCGTTTAGGTATCATTCTTTCGCGTTCTCCTGGAGCTTTCCCTTTCTAGTTTTAGCGTCTCAGCTTCTCGGTATTCTATTCTAAATTGGTCATATAGTTTATGTTTGAACAACATTTCTTTCTTTTAAAAAATGGTTTTGGGCCACAGATGTTTGGCAACTTTTTTTTGGCGCTAGGTTGTTTAAAATTATCATGGGTTTTTTTTTAAAAGGTTGGATAAATTTGTATGTTGTGAAACATTATCGTTGTAGTGTGAGTAAATTAAAGGAGTAATTTATAAAACGTTTTGTGTTGACAAATGCCTTTTCATTTATTTAGGTTTATGAGGATGTTTGTTGGCTCGTTTTGGTCATGGAGTCGCGCTTTTTTTACAAAGGTCATGTGGCAATAGTCGCGTTTTCTTCAACTGGACTTTGTCCCATCTGTTTGTTAATTTCTTTAAGTATTATATTTTTCTCCCCATTTGATTTAACCCTTTGCTATTTTAATTTTTTATATGTTTGCTTGAAGAAAGATTGGTATCGGTAAACAACGGTTTTTGTTGGTTATTTTGATGACGTCCCTCTCTTTAGCTGCCACTTAAGGAATCACTTGGGCAGCCCATACACCGCAAATTGTTTCTTTAGTTCCAGAGGATGCAAGATCAATTAAATCGATGGGCAAGTGTAATGATTGTGTTGGAAATAAGTTCTTAATCATGTACTTTTAGCTTATATATGTTCGGGTGCAAGTATTTTTTGGTAAGTCAATTACAAATTGCTTGGTTCGTTGTTTTATAATGATTGTTTGAAAATGAGACGTTTATTGTCTTAATATATTGACTGATAGATTTATTATTGTAAACGTTAGTTGAATTGTTATTGCAGTTAGCCGTGTGTGTTGATTATAAAAGAATACGATGTTGTTAGAGAATAGTCCTGATGGATTTATGGGGATAATATATGTTGTTCTAATATATAAAGCAAAAGACTTATCGTCATTCTAAAGGTTTGGCAGATTGTTATTGCAGTTACCTATTTTTGTTGTTATGATGAACCCATCTATTTAAATCAATTGGTGCATCTTTTGACCTGTTATGTCACTTCAGATGTCCAGGTGATCGGTTTCATTAAAATGATTGTGTTGATGCCAATGGTGCAAGTCCTACTTGGGATGCAACCATTACTTATTACCAATACGTTAACTAGTGTTGTCTTATTATCAATGTGCTGTATTATTTTGTTTGCATGTTAATAGAAAAAAGGAAGTGTGTGCGTGATGTCACGCTTAGAAAGATGGAAGAAGTCGATATAAAGTCCATGTATAATGCCTGAATGAGGGTTTTGTGTTACTAACTAATGTCGTGTTAGTGGAACACCTCGACAATGCTTTCATATATATTCATACAAGATGTCCTAACTTGGTCCGCCGGATGACAAGTGTTTGAACTATTTATTAGTTGTCTTAGTATATTGAATTTACAAAGAGGTTAGTGACAACTTTCATATGTAATGATTAAATTTTAAGCAAATGCCAACATTTAAGCTTTTCATTCGTTGCATTGGCTGCCAAATACGTAGCAATTTATGCGTTTTTTATAATGCTCTGCTGCAACGCATTGAGCTAAATATGTCCATTTGAATATGCTCCGCCGCAACATGCGGCTGTTGTAATCCTCGTTAATGATATTTCTTGTTAATGGTTTGCCTATAATTTAATTTCCAAAGTAATATATAAAAAACACGTAAAACCATGTCAAAAAATAAAAATAAAATGTGCGTTAAAAAAAGAGAGCATAAGCATGAGTTCCATAAGCGTGCGTTTATTTTTCACTTAATGGGCCTTATGGGGAGAGATTCAGTTAACGCAAATATTAGTAAGTGTTTCTTTTTCACAATCTATGATATGAGCATCTAGTTTTGGAGGAGATTAAAAAGCTCCCTATACCAATTCAGGCACTCATATGATCAACATTCTCATCTTTTCATTTTCCCTTTGTATCCCCCATCTACATCAATCTTTTATCCATCGAATCTCATCTTCATTCCTAACTACCCATGTGCCATCGATGTCCCCATTGAACTTAAACTAATCGGTTTTCTTCTAATCTTCCTCTCAATCAAATTAGATGGAGTGTAATTTACTTTCAATTATAGCCCTAATTTTTTTATTTTATATGTTGATGGATCTCAAATATAAATGTCAAGAACTTGACAATAGATTTGGATTCAATAAGTGGGTTTTAATTTCAAGATTTTTCATTTAACGAAAAATATATAGGTTTATTTTGATTTACATGTTATCTGGTTAGAGGTGAGGATCAATGTATATTCAAGTTTCATGATTCAGTTGGTAAGCGTTATGGTTTTAACATGTTAAATATATGGATATCAAAATATTGATATTTTTAAGGGCAAAATTGACATTTACTGTTGATAGTGACTTTCATTTAGTTGAGAAAAAAAACAATTTTCCTATTTAGCAATCACTTCACAAAATGATTTTTATCTAACAAGAGCCTACACACTTTTACTAAAAAAACAGTCATCTTATCGGGTACACCCTATTTCGTTATGCCTTATACTTCCACACAAAGCTACATGATATTGAGTTGTTTATATCAATTAAGCTACATCATTAAATTGTTGATTATGTTTATCAGTTTATGTATGCAGCTAATGATTTCGTGTTTAATATTCCAAACATATTAAAACCATGAAATTTGTTGTTAATAGTTTGCGTAATATCGCACTTTAACTTTTACATAACGAATGTAGCAATTAAATGTGTATTACCAAAAAGAAAAGCATGAACATGAGTTCCTAAAACAAAAAAACACAACTTAGGAAACAATGAATTTTTAAATACTACATTAAATTTCAAAAAAGTACTGGTATTTACTACATACACCTACTCTCATTATTTAACTCACTTCTTTATCTCATTTTTACTTGCACACATTAAATTTATGGTATTTACGACATACAACTAGGGGTGTCAATTGAGTTATCAGGTCGGGTCTATCAGGTATTGGGTTGCGAGCTATAGGGTTTGGTTTATCAGGTTATTGAATTACTTGTTAAGGAAAAACAATAAGACCAATAAGAAAAAATTCCTAACATTATCGAACAGTAATTTGCACTTTGGAAATAAGAGTTTTATAACACTTGTTATCTGTCAGTGCACAAACATATCAGAATGGGTTTGATAAGTAAACTAACTAAAAAAGAAGTTGTTAATAGGCTTTTGTTCAAAACTTAAAGATTTGTTAATATGTTATTGTATCTTATGGGGTTTTGTCGGGTTGACCCGATAACTTGATGAGAAACTAACTAGGACCCTAACCCGACCCTATTAAGCTATCGGCTCTATCGGGTTGACCCGATAAATCTGATAAGCTAAGTTAGACCCGAATAAACCCGACCCTATATAGTTTTATCGGGTTCGGATCGGATCAGGTCAACCCATTTGACGCCCCTACATACAACTACCACAAAGGTAGGGTTTTTATTTTAGAAATGAGCAAGGATATTTTTACATTAGTTGTCAACACATTCATTTTATCACAATAAAAAGTACAACAGTTGCAATTGTTTTTCACTTAGAGAAAAAGCAAGCTCTCATCAGTTTTCATACAAGAATAACTTTCATTTATGCATTTTTAGGGTCCGTTTCGTTCAAATGTGCGATTGGAATCGGATTCGGATTTGATATAGGTTTGAAAGAATTGGGAAAGAGATAGTTATGATTTATAAAAAAGTTTTTTGTTTTTAAAAATTCGGTTTAGAATTATAGAATTCAGAATTATCAACATTTTTGAAAAAAACAAAAATAATAAGATGAGATGTCCACTTGAACGTGAGTAGAGGCAAATAAAAAATCAAAAAAATGGTAGATAAAAACAGAAATACTCACGCCTTTCAAGAAAATTTGCATTCTATATTTGAAACCTTACATGTCTGACATCTTTTGTTGAAACCTCAATTTGAGGGTGTCAAACATTGTGTCAAAATATCACATAAACCAAACTAATTTTTTTCACAATCACTCCCTTCCTAAAATGCAAAACCCACATAACAAACACACCCTTAGTGTTTTTCTTTGAAAATGCAACTTTTGTGTGTTACGTTGTAAATTGAGAATTACTTCACACTAATTCGAAATTTTGTTCTAACCTACTAAGAGACATGTAAGGCTCTTCACCAATTGAATTCAATGAGATATATTAAAAGACATATAAGTTAGTAGTGAATATTTTATGTGATTGCTAACAATAAACTTATGGTTTTGTTTAATCATCCATTAATTAACAATGTTAATAAAATAAAACTATCGATTTCAGAATACAGATCTCAACACACCTAGTTAAGCTAAGTGAGTTTCAATATGATATGTATTAATATCAAGTGGATTTCTATTTGAAAATATTCTTAATTAGAGTAAGGTCCAACAAAACATATAAAGTTGTTGTTATAAAATCTCTACTTTTATATCTCATTTCGTATATCGCTTATATAAATGTGTTTGGTGTAAAATGTTTACGAGTACCTGGGAGCGATGAGCGTTAGCATTGAGATTTTTAATGCTCATTTGGCAAGTAACAAGTAGCTCTATATACTTTTTAAAATGTTTATTTTTCAACCCTCAATAAAGTAGCATTTAAAAGGTTTAAACATTTTGATAAGGATACTGTTGGGATATGTACATATATCAAATAGTATATGTCTGGGAAATTACGTGAGCCTATGGAGGTACACGCGTTTACACAGAGGATACGTTTATTAATGTAATTAATATATTTATTGTATATTAATTATATTAATATGTTTCACGAAATAATTAAACGGTCTTTAATTAGAACGTTAGACGTTAGAACTAATTAATACATATTAACAAGTAAAGGACTTGTTAGTACAAAAACCAAACCTGTGAGGTCTTGGTTGTGACCGGTCGAACTAAAGGAGTACTACAAGGGAGGAAAGCGTCGATTTATGAAAGTTGAGGAGGTGTTCTAGTATAACTTGGAAAACAAGTTTGGAGACTATATAAATATTCCTTATGTTCATAAATCAAAGACGCACGATTTGATATATGATATACTCAAAACATTCACATGAATATAAAACATATGCATGTACTAATTCCTTGGAGATGCATGAATATGTATATTGATTCATACGTGTATATTCATGTTATTTACATGCATTGCAAAGTCATTCCTTACCCTTGTGTATACGGTTGGAAAAATAAAACCGAACAAAGGTTGTTTGTTTTGTTCGATTAGTTTTATACAAGAAACAAGAACATAGTGTTCGGGTTATTTTATTCGTGAAGAAAGGACTAGCATCCTAGCGTATCTCGGTGACGTGTAGTGTGTGCATACCATAGAGGTTATCTATTTTGATAACTTATTTAGTTTGCTTGGTATTCGTTTTATACACACGTGTATATTCAAGACGGTGTATTCGTTAATTGTTAAAAGGTACGCGTTCTTGATCCCCTTGTTAATTACATATTCTATACGAGATCTATATTGTCCGCTGCGTACTCGTGATCTTTAATGGTTAATAGTTGTAAAAACCCAACAGTGGCATCACGAGCCATCGTGTAGAATCTTTAAATACAAAGAATAAAATTGGACAAATTTTGGTTTCGTGATTAATTTTAATGCCCCGGTGGGCGTTTTATGTTAAAAAGATTTGATCTTGATGGTTAAATAAAATTAATTAGACGAGATCTAGGTTGTATGCAATTTTATATAAAACTTGATATATTAATTGTTAATTGTTTTATGTTTTGTTAATTGTTAATGGAGATCCATGATAAAATCATGCAAATTTATCATGGATTATTATTAAATTTTTAAATCTTGTTAATTTGTTAAAAGGATTTGGTTTAAATATGATCAAGATTCGCATAATTTTAAATATTTTCTTAATTGGTAAGATCCATGATTCAAGAATTAGAGAAGACCCTTATTATTGAATTAATGGGGCCTAAAAATAGTTAAAAGATTTATGTGCTATGTGATATTTATTTATATAAGGCTTACGCAATCGATTAAATTGATGTATGTGGCTGGAGTCATTGGATGAAGAAGCTTTATATGAATAAATACATTATTTAATTATTAGATAATTAGGATCATATTTAATGTTTGCATGTCTTAATTGTTAAAAGTGTTTAAATAAATGTTATTTAGTTTAGTTGATGTTTATATGTTCTATTTTAAGTTCTTGACTTGTGAGAAAATAAAAGCACACCGTGTGTGTTAGCAAAAACAAAACATATCATTCGCGACGAGAAATTAAATTATCTTGTGTGTGTGTGTGTGTGTGTACTATCATATTTCGACGAACTTTTTTTTATGATTTTTTGAAGTCATATGACGATTTTTTGAAAATCAATATGATTTATGAAATCATATATGTTTTTATGAAATCATATATTGATTCGTTGTTCGAATCTTATAAGAATTCGTCATACGAATCCATATATGATTTCGTAATGTGAGAACAAATTGAAAAAGTTTGTCGGAATCACAAATCTATATGATTTTATGTATCATATATGATTTTATGAAATAATATATGATTCTTATATCGAATCATATATGATTCATTATACGAATTCATATATGCATTTTCGCAAATTCGGATTGAAAAAAAAATCGAAAAAAGTTACCTCAAAAGATATCGTGCCACCCGTCTACGGAAAGATAAAAAATTATCGTCGCGATGGTGTGTATTTTTTGTCGTGTGACGTATTTTACCATTTGTAAGATATTTTATTTTTAAAAAAGAGATGGAAAATGAGTTTTTTTATTTTTGATGAAAAAATGAGTGGCCAGAATTGGTTCGTTGGGTCTATGACAAATGTTAGGTCTACATTGATCTTAACTCATATGAATAAATGCATGTTTTTTATTAGATAATTATGATCATATTTAATGTTTGCATGCCTTAATTGTTAAGTGTGTTTAAATAAATGTTATTTAGTTTAGTTGATGTTTATATGTTTTATTTTAAGTTCTTGACTTGTGAGAAAATAAAAAAGTTTTTCTGAAAACAAAAAATAAACATGACTAATGAATTATCGTAAAATTCAAGTTTTATCATAGACTATATATTGCAAAGTCAAAAATGGATCGGTTACATCGTGTGTAAATCCTTCCTGATTAGACTAGCAAATTCTAATAGGTCCATAATGTGTTTAAATTAATGTTCTAGTTTTATTTTTTTATCATTGAGTAATTTGCAAAAGTACTATATAGTTGCAAGGATAAGGTTCGGAGAGACTCATGTGTGTGTGTGTGTCTTGCTTGTCGATACCCATTCTACCCTATAATACCTGACTTCGTCGTTGTAGTTTCCTTACCTTGTATACTATGTAGGAAGTCGCGAATGGTCTAGGGTTTGAATGATTTTTAATCATTCTTTAATCTTTTCCCGCGATAAAAAGAAAATCTTTACATTTAAACACACGTTGAATCGTCAATTTTAAGGTATCACTATTTATGTATAAGATACAAGGATAATAGGTGATACCGTAATAATAACTTAATTGAGTAAAAGTTTTTATTAAAAGAAATGTTACGAAGATGATCGCATGCTTCTTCGTTCATTTTGACACGTCAAATAAAATACCCTTTTTCAACTAATTTTTGCCATCCAATTTATAAAGGGACCAACTTGTAGACTGCTCTTTACCTATGTGTGAGACGCATGTAGATTTGCAATCACAAGGTAATTATACGCTTTTCCGTGAGACGGTGAGTGTTACATAATTATTGTTTTAAAATTGGACGACTTAGCGTTGTTGTGGTTAGACCTGTTAACACGTGGCATAGATTGGATGGAACATGCTTACTAGATATTTATGTAATAAGTAAGTCACATATGGTTTTAGGAATTGCAAAAGTTAGTGAATTATCAATCGTTGATACTTTTGAATAACACCATCACTAGCAGATCAAATGATGTGGTGGGGGCTATGTCAAGTTGGGTCCTAACTTAGGATATTATTGTTTATTTAATTACACTATGGGTAATTAATTTTCCTTCAAGGTGTATTATCGAAAATACTAATTCGTGAACTTTTTTACATCTTACGTTTTTGTCGATGGCAATACCTTGTGCAAAACATAAAACCATTCGGCTTTAGGTATATGTTTGAAAATAAAAAACTTTCTTGGTTTAATAACTTTAATGACTGGTTTGCTCGATTAAGTTTAGTCTTGAGGTAGTCGAGGGAAGAAAATGCATGTCATTGACAAGCCTTTACATCCTGCTCTACGGCTTGGTGTCTGAACTAACATTGTGGCTCAGTGGACAGCTCTATATTGCTTGTCTTATGCTTGGGAGTATGACCCCTGAACTACATAGACAGTTTGAATTGCACTATCCGTATGACATGGTTCAGGAGCTTAGATCTATGTTTGAGAAACAAGCTGGAGTGGAGAAGTTTGACTTAATCCAATCTTTCCATGCTTGCAAACAAGAGGAGGGTAAATCAGTTGCTGACTATGTCCTTAAGATGAAAGGATATGTGGAGCAATGTGTGTGTGTGTGTGTGTGTGTGGTTCTATCGCTTACCAACGGATATCTCAGTTGCTTAATACCTTAATGGCTCTTACTAAAGTTGTTGTTTGGGATTTGTAAGAAATTACAATATGCATAACATGGGGAAGACAATTGGTGAAATTCATGCTATGCTTATTGAGTATGAAAAGGTTTAACTAGAAGGCTGAAACACCACAAGTATGATGATTTAAAAGTGGTAAAATTCCAGTAGGACCAACAAGAATCGCTTAATGCAAAAGGCAAGAATAAGGTTAATGGCAAGGGAAAGGATAAGAAGGTTTATATCCCCAAGCCCAACAACCCTAAGCCTACTGCTAAGGAGCGCCCAGCTAAGGATGATGCCTGCCACCACTGTAAGGAGGTAGGACATTGGAAAAGGAACTGTCCTGTGTATCTTGCTGAGTTGCAGAAGAAGAGGGTGTACAAGTTGGCTCTGCCAGGAGTTTCATTCGGCTATCTCACAATTTTAATTATTTTCTTTCTCTAATAATAACTCCTGGGTGTATGACACTGGTTGTGGTACTAACATATGTATTACAAACAGGGGTATAGGATTGAAAGAAAGCATGAATACAAAGGAGCTTTTATTCGTACGTGGGCAAATGGTGTTCGGGTGCACAAGTAGAAGCAATTGGGGATAGTTTTGACTTAGTTTTTCCTAATGGCTTAGTGATTTGTTTAGACAATTGTCATTATGCACCTACTATAACTAGAGGTGTCGTTTCAGTTTCTCGTTTGGTTGACAATGGATTTGTTCAATGTTTTACGGAGTGTGAATTTCAGTTTCAATGAATGTTGTTTCTTTATTTTAATGTTGTTCTCGTAATGGTATTGATGAAATTGCTATGCATGATCTTGTACCAAATGTTAATTCTATTTATATGTTTGCAATAAAAAGCAAGCATAACTTGGAATCCACTTGTTTATGGCACTGTAGTCTTGCTTCATTTAAACAAAGAAACGTTATTAACAGCTGCAATCAAGGGGGCTGTTTAAGTAAGACGGATGATGAATCTTTTGATTAATTGCGAATCTTGTTTATCTGGCAAGATAACCAAAGAAAACCTTTCCCTCATAGTTAACGATCAAGGGCAAAAATCTTCTTGGACATAATACATACTGACGTATGTGGTCCAACTGAGACATTGTTGTTCTTGTCAAGTCAAGGTGTTAAGATACTTCAGTACATTCACAGATGTTATAGTCGTTATGGCTTGTTTATCTTTCTTTAAACATAAACATGAGGTATTTGAACGTTCTAAGTGTTTAAAAATGAAGTTGAAAATCAACTCGGGAAAGACCATTAAGGCAATAACGATCAGATGTGGTGGCGAATTCATTAGCCAGAGAGTTTAAAGATTATTAAAAGCTAACGGAATTGTTCAAAGCTTACTCCTCATACATACCACAACATTAATGAGTGTCTGAGAGGAGAAAACAGTTACTTTACTAGATATGGTTTCCTAGCGATCTTATGATGGGAATC
Organism: Tanacetum coccineum; assembly: GCA_026074375.1. Lineage (NCBI taxonomy): Eukaryota > Viridiplantae > Streptophyta > Magnoliopsida > Asterales > Asteraceae > Tanacetum > Tanacetum coccineum. Next base: position 104,815 of record BQNB010002540.1, read on the forward strand.
TTACAACTCTGCCTTTATCCTTTTGGGATTATGCTCTAGAGTTTGCAACACGCAATTCTCAATATGCTTCCAACAAAGAAGGTAGATAGCCACCATATGACTGTGGTAATGGGAAAAGTTTTCATCAAACTTGTCTTACTAAAGGTTCTGGGGATGTGAGCTTTGTGAAGAGAGATTCGCCTGTCAGCTCGAACAAAGATCTGTTAAGTGTATTTCATAGGATACCCAAGGAAACGATGGGTGTTACTGATTCTACTTCCCACCTGAAACAAAATTGTTGTTGCATAGGTATGCTTGAATTCTTTGAGAAGCTTCTCATAAGTCAACGAAATCGTGGGAGGGCGGTTAGATCTTGAAGAAATTACAAGAAGATGAAGATAAACACTTTGAAACTCACTCTCGCACTCTCATTCCTCAAGAGGTGGAGGGGGTTTGAACCACCACAAGAAGGATGTGATTCGATTCGTAGGTCCGAAAGGACACATCGAGCTACAAAACCGCTTTATGTCTAAAATGTAGAGGTAGAGGAGCATATCTAGGAGTTCTAATGAACCCACTAAGTATAAAGCCGCACAAATGTTGGATTTGGAATCAATTAGTGATGTAATGCTATGAATGCGGAAATACAATCCATGATGGACAATATGGTATGGGTCCTGGTCGATCTTCCTCCCTGGTTGTTTGAACGTTTGGGAGAAGCAGGTGGACTTTTTAAGAAAAAGACTGACATGGATGGTATTGTACACACCTATAAAGCTCGTCTTGTAGCAAAGGGTTATACTCAACTCTACGGGGTTGATTATGAAGAAACGTTCTCCTGTTCGTGAACATTAAGAGCTATTGATTTCTCATATCTATAGCAGCATATCTATGATTTTGAGATCTGCAAATGGATGTTAAAACAGCCTTCTTAAATGCGTTACCTTGTATGAAGAATCTATATGGTGCAACCTGAAGGTTTTGTTGATCCTAATCATCCCAGGAAAGTATGCAAGCTTCAAAGATCCATTTATGGTCTTAAGCAAGCATCAAGAAGCTGGAATAAAAGATTTGATGAGGAAATCAAAAGGTTTGGATTTACTCAAAATCTTGATGAGCCATGTGTATATCAAAAGGCTAGTGGGAGTAATGTTACATTCCTTCGATCTTCGGATGTTGATGACATAATCATCATGGGTATAAAAAAAATCACATTCCAAGTTTACAAAGTGTAAAAGATTATCTTGGAAAGTGTTTTGCTATGAAGGATTTGGGGGAAGCAGCATTTATTCTTGGAATCAAAATCTATAGAGATAGATCGAAGCGATTAATTGGACTTTGTCAAAATGCTTACATGGATAAGATCTTGAAGAGATATAAAATGGATAATTCCAAACGTGGTCATATCCCCATGCAAGAAAGACTGGCTTGGGATAAAATCTCAAGGTGCTCAAACGATAAAGAGGTATATCGCATGAAGAAATGTACATTATGCTCGGCTGTAGGATCCTTCCATGTACGCGGTTAGAGGCACTAGACTAATGTTGCGTCATCAGCGCAAAATTGACAAGCCGATTTCAACAGAATACAGGTGAACCACTGGAACTGATGTGAAAAACATTCTTAAGTATTTAAGAAATACTAAAGATATGTTTCTTGGTTTATGGTGGAAATCCTAGCACAGAACTTAGAGTTGAATGCTATTGCGATTGGAATTCCGGAACTGATAGGATGGACACTAAGTTCAGACAGGATATGTTGTTCGTTGAATGGAGGCGAGTGGATTGGAAGGTGTGCCAAGCAAAGTACCACTGCATTGTATGCTACTGAATCTGAATACATAGCTGCATCCAGAAGCTGCCATGGAAGCTGTTTGATAAGGATAATTTTATCTCAGGGCTTGGTATTGTTACCAACGATAAATGAACCTTTTGATATGTAATGTGACCAATTCAGCTGCAGTTCATTATGGCTAATGATAACAGGAGTTCAGAAAGGCGCCAGACACTATCAAAGACGATTATCATTATGTTCGCCGAGTGTGTTGAACTGGGCGAAATAAGGATACTTAAAGTTTACACAGATAACAATCTAGCTGATCCTTTTACAAAGGCTTTATCAAATAGGAAGCTTACTAAACATGCCTGGGGGCATGGGGCTTCGTCATGCTAGTAGTTTCATGTAGATCTGTGTTTAGTATTTGGATAAGGGATGTTTAACAATTTATTTTATGATAATGATCGTTGGTATTTTGTTTATTTTATATTAGAAATTTGTGGCCTATATTGCATGTTTTAAATCCATGATTGAATAAATGGATTATTCTAAATTTAATCCGCCCCCCCCCTCGTTGTCCAAATTAACATATGGGAAGATTGTTAACTAGAAATTCTGAGTGATGGTGATATTGGAGATATTGAGGATAGTCCCACCAATCCTACATGATTTTCATAAGATGAATCTTTGGATTTCCCCGCCCACAAGAATATCACTTTATTGAATCGAACGTTCATCAAAGTGAATCTTGTACATGATTTTATTTACATAAATCCTTAGACTTGAGACGCAAGTAGGTTTAGCATATGTGGATATTCCTTCTTGATATAGTTTAAGTTGTCCTGAATAAGGTAACTAATAAGGGCTATGTTAGAATGGTTTATGCCACATGATGTCTGGACACTTGTAATCAATATTAGGAATTTGTTCTTCAAATTGTTGAAGAAGTAACACTAGGCCCCTCAAGAAAATTTTCAGAATGTGTGGTATGGCACGTACCTGAAAAAAACTCATGTAATTATGTCTCATGTTTTTCAGTAATCTTGATTTCCTTCTTATATGAGAAACAGAATCGTTAAATAATGAAATGACATTGATCCATATCCATTTTAACATGGTATCGGAAACAAAGGGATAGTAAATTATAATTCACTCTTGTTCATGACCTGTGTGTGAACCTACCTCGGATGTTTTTGGGAGCATTGGCGTGTTGCTAAACGCTTAAAAATGTTATTCTATTATTTCAGTACATGTCCAAGTGGGACGCTGTTGGATTTTGAACATATATGAATTAATATATGTCGAATATTCCCGAGCCTAGGGGACGCAAGTTTATATGTTAATGACGAGTATATATATTATTGTAACTATGTTAAATGTATAACAAACGATCGTTAAAAAGTTAACGAGTATTATCTTAATTAGTTAACCGTTTAATGTAAACCGTGAGGGGCTAATTATTAATAAACCGAAGTTTAAAGGGTTGGTTCTTTTATTTTGTATCCTTAGTTGGCAAGAAGTCGAATCCCATAAGGATTAGGGTATAAACTCTATATATATATGGTTTAGTTTTTCATTATTAAGATAACTTAAAACTAAAACCTTAAAAAATCGACTAGTGCTTTTTAATCTTTGGTCAACCGGTTTCAAAAGATTCTTTTTGAGTCTTTGGTTTTGTATTCACAATCGAACAAAACCGGATACCTTTGGGATTTTGTTTAAGTTCGGTTATCACTTTTTAGTGATTCCTTGTTCGTAAGTTGATAGATTCAAGAGACGAATAAAGATCGTTTGTTATACACTACTAGTACTAGCATATCTCGTCGTTTACTAAGAACGTATAGTGTGTGGAAGCTTAGAGGAATCATACCTTTGATTCTAGTGGTTACGCGTTGTATTATACGACACGCGTTATAGAAGACGTGTTTCGGTTACTTTAAACGGTGTATCGTTTCGTGCCTAAAAGGTACTGTTTTCTATCTTGTTAATATTGTGTTCTACACGTGATCATTTATTCCGCTGCGTACTCGTGTTAATTAATTGTTAATTAGATTATAAAACCCAACAAACCTTGACTGGGAATTTCCCACGAATTCGTCTGATATGTGGTACCTAGGTTTGCTGTTTAAGGAGTGGCGTCAGGCGCTTGAATTTGAGGCTAATGTGACCGGAAAGCCCCCGCCTTATATTGACTTCAACCGTCTACTATGCGCTGCCATTCCATTCAATGAGTGGACCTCAGCTCTACCCAATCAACGGAGATATTAGTAATGTTGATGGATTAGGTCGTATGTGTTTGGTATCATGGCTCATGGGAGAACTTCACTGGGTCGCATTCTGCATTATATGAACCAAACCATGATCTTAAAACAGATTATGGTATTAGATCTTGGAGGAACGTAGGAATGTTTCTCCCCCTCACACACACACCCCCCACCCCCAACAAACCAACCACCCCCCCAAACACAAAAAAACATTTTGCTAAAAGATTGTCATGGGTCTACCAACTCTATGGAGCAAACATGGAGACTCAGGATTCGAATGTGAACACCAATTGGAGCCCCGCCCCCTCATATTGGATGGGCCTGAAGTTGGCATACTTATGGTTTCTCTAAGTAGTAGACCCCTTTAATAGGGAAGAACCACCATGCAACAGTTGTGTTCGACAGCACAAGAATTTTCTATTATTCGTACGCAGGAGATTCTTGGATCTCGTATGATGATGTTAGATCGATTGAATCCAAGGTTCAGTATGCACGGGATCTGTCATTAGGCGGGTATTTCTTTTGGGCACTAGGTAAGATTTGGATTGGACTCGTTTCAAGTAATTGTTCACAAAGGCATGGTTTAACTTAATATTTGTCCTTTTTTTAGACACCGGTATGTAAGTTGTTAGTGGTTAGGCTTAGCAGTGACATCCAATTAGGATAGTATGATGTACAACTGAACCGTGTGTATTTACTTCTATTTTCGCTGAAGGGGTATAGTCCCGGGTGGGGCTCGTATAACTCGAGACCTCCCTCCTATACCTAACATCCCTCACCGTGCTCTTTAAGGTATTTGTGGTGGACTTATTAGCTAGCTCAGTTGGTTTATCTACTTTTAATTTTGTCTTTGTATGTTCATACTATATTTATTGTTTGGTTTTGGCAACTATTGTCCATTTAAATCATGAGTACGCAGCGGAATATATATAAACACGTATATAATATATAATTAACAAATAGATAGATGATGTGTACCTTTTAGCAATTAACGATACCACCGTCTTCAATATACTCGTGTGTATATTTAATTAATTCCTCGCGAAATCTAAATAAGTTTACAAGTGGATAACCTGTCTTACTATTTTGCAGCTCATATACAAGTCATCGCAGTTACGCTTGGATGCTAGTACCTTCTTCACGAATTATACAAACGATTTGTGGTTCTTGTTTGGGATCTCATGCGTCACACGTAGTCAGAAACCCTCAAAGAGAGAGAGAGATCATGTGCGTAGCGTCTAACCAGGAGGTTATTACCTTTATCTGGAATGATTATTTTATTCATGAATCCGTATGCAACTTTTGCTTGAAGTAGCCATGTGGTGTTTAATCTGCCTTTTTATACATATAAGTACATGAGTTTGGAATTGGGCATTTAGATTAGGTCGTTGGGAGTATTGGGTTGAGGGGCGGGGGGGTGGTATCTTTGTGGTTGCCGAATCATTGGGTGTTCGTGTTACTTCCGCCGAGTCGGTGGAGTGATAATGTCTAGCTGTCGCTCCGGCTGGTGTGTTTTCGTCGGGCTCATTCCATTTGTCTACATTCTGGGGGGGTGGGGGTTGTGTTTATTGGATGGATCGGGTGGGAGTTAGGAGTAAGGTGGTTGTATGTAAGGGGGTAAGATGGGCGGGTTTGGAGTATGTTGTGTTGGTTGTGATTGTTTGGTTTGTCTGGATTGTCTATCTGAAGAGGTGGTTTGGCGGGACGAAAAACTGTGATATAGGTGGAGGAAAGGTAATGTGTGAGTGGGGTGTGTGGGTATAGTGAACATTATGGCATAGGGGGGGCGGGGGGGGGGGTTCGGGAGGCGGGGGGCGAGGAAGGGAGGGGGGTGCCGGGGGAGGGTGGTGGGGTGGAGCCGTGCACCGAGGGGGGCTGGAGGAGAGGGGGGTGAGGGGAGTGTAGTAAGTGGTAGGGGGGGGGCGCTGGCGGGGGGGGGGGGGGGAGGGGATGGGGGGAGAGTGTGGAGGGAGGGGGGAGAGCGGGCGGGGATTTGTGGGGGGAAGGAGGTGGGGCGGAGGGGTGGCGGGTGTACGAGCGGGGCCGGGGGCGGGATGGTCGGCGGGCGGGGGGGTGGGAGGGGGGGGTGTTTGAGGGGTGGTGGGGCGGGGGTGAGGTGGTTGGGGTGGGTGGGGGGAGGGGGGGAGGGGGGGCGGAGGGGGGGGGGTTGGGCGGGAGGAGGGATCGGTGGAAGCGTCGATTGGAGGGCGATGGGGGGGGAGGGTGGGGGGGGGGAGGAGGGCGGGTGGGGGGGAAGGGGGGAAGGGGGGAGGGGGAGGTGGGGGGAGGAGGTTGGGGTGGGCGGGGGGTGGGGGGGGGGGGGGCGGGGGATGAGGTCAGTTGGGTTGGTGTGGGGAGGGGGGGATGGGGGGTGTCGTTGAGTCGGGGTTGATGATTTTCGTGGAGTGGGTTATTTTTTTTTTCTTTTTTTTTTTTTGTTTTTTTATTTTTTTTTTTTTTATCTTTTTTTTTTTTTTTCTCTATTTTTTTTTTTGTTTGCTATTTTTTTCTTTTTTTTTTTATTTTTTACTATATTTTTTTATCTTTTTTTTTTGGGGGACGGATTGTATTGGTTTGTATTTTTTATCTTTTTATTGTTTGTTTTTTTTTTTGTTTTTGTTTTTTGTTGTTTTTTTTTTTTTTTCCTTTTTCCTTTTTTTTTTTTCTTTTTTTTTTTTTTTTTTTATTTTTTTTTCTTTTTTTTTTTTGTGTTTTTTTTTTATTTTTTTTTTTTTTTTTTTTTTTTTGTTTTTTTTTTTGCTTTTTTCTCTTTTTTGTTTTTTTTTTTTTTTTTTTTTTTATTTGTTTATTTTTGATTATACTTTTTTTTGTTTATTTTTATTTTTTCATTTTTTTTGGACATGTCTCAAATAATATAATAAATGGGTAAGCGTTTAGCAACACGCCAATGCATATCTGTAATTACTCCGAGTGTGTCTTTCTATAAAGTCACGGTTAATGATTTAACATTTACTCTATCCATTTGTTTCCTGATACCATGTGTATATAAATGGATATGGATTTCATAAACTCATTCCATTATTTAACGATTTTGTTTCTCGTATATATGATTAACCAAGATTGCCAAAACTCATCGAGACTCATCTACATGAGCTTTTGGGCGCGGCCACGTAAATATCTATCTGATAAAACCCCTACAAGGGCCCGTTGTGTCTTACTTAACTATTGAAGTAACAATTCTTTTTTATGACTACAAATGCCATGTCAATGCTTCATAATCCTTCTAAAATAGTGCTCTATTAGTTACTATTCAGGATGAACCGAAACTAAATCAAGGAGAAGATTTCAACATGCATGACCTACTTTGCATATCAAGTATAAGATTTAGTAAATGAAATCAATTAAAAAAAGGGGATTTACTTAATGACGCCGATCCATAAAGTGATAGTCTTGTTAATTGGGGAAATCCAATATTTATCTTATGAATATCATGTGAGTTTGGCGGACACATCCTTTAATATCTAAGATATCACCAATCACTCAGAATTGTCTTAGTTCAACAATATTCCCATATTGTTGATCGGACAACGAAGTATTTTAGATAATAAAATATATTCACGGATTAAACTTGTAAATATTGACACACTCCCCGCAGTTTATAGTAAATATAACTTCTTCCCTCGTATCGTTATCATTAATAAATTGTCTTAAATACTCTTATCAAATACGTGTGTGTGTGTGTGTGATCTACATGAAACTACTAGCTAAACGAAGTCTCATGCTTCTTAAAAGGATCTGCTAGATTGTCATCTGTGTGAACTTTAAGAAGATTAATTTTGCCCAATTCAATACATTCGCGAACACAATGGTATCTTCTATGGTAGTGTCCGACGCCATTCTGAACCCCCGGTTCGTTGGCTATAAGAAGTGCGTCTGAATTATCGCAAAACATCTTAATTGGTTCGTTTATTGTTGTTACTATACCAAGCCCTGAAATAAACTTTCTAATCTAAACAGCTTCCATTACAGCTTCTGAAGCAGCTATGTATTCAGCTTCTGTAGCTGACATTACAGTAGTACTTTGCTTGGAGCTTTTCCAGTCTACTGCGCCTTCATTCAAAACGAAGATGTATCCTGTCTGAGACTTAATGTCATCTCTATCAGTCTCAAATCCAGCATCGCAATAGCAATCAACTCGAAGTTCAGCTTCAGGATTTCCACCATAAACCAAGAACACATCTTTAGTATTTCTTAAATACTTAAGAATGGTATTCACAGCAGTCCAGTGTGGTTCTCCTGGATTCTGTTGAAAATGGCTTGTTATATTTTGCGCGAATGCAACATCAGGTCTAGTGCATCTAACTGCATACATAATGGATCCTACAGCCGAAGCATAAGGTACATTCGACATGTGTTTCACCTCTCCAAGTGTTGAAGCACCTTGTGTTTTATTCAAGTTAAGTCTTTCTTGCATGGGGATGTTACCATGCTTGGAATTATCCATCCTATATCTCTTCAAGATTTTATCCATGTAAGCACTTTGACTAAGTCCAGTTAATCACTTTGATCTATCTTTATAGATCTTGATTCCAAGAATAAATGCAGCTTCCCCTAAATCTTTCATGGCTAAACACCTTCCAAGATATGACTTTACACTTTGTAAACCTAGATGTGATTTTCCAGATGATTATGCCATCAACATATAAGATGAGGAATGTAACATTACTCCCACTAGCATTTTGATATACATATGGCTCATCAAGATTTTGAACAAAACCAAACTTTTTGATTTCCTCATCAAACTTTTATTCCAGCTTCTTGATGCTTGCTTAAGACCATAAATAGATCTTTGAAGCTTGCATACTTTTCTGGGATGTTTAGGATCAACAAAACCTTCAAGTTGCACCATATAAATGTCTTCATCAAGATAACCATTTAAGAAGGCTGTTTTTATATCCATTTGCCATATCTCATAATCATAGTATGCCGCTATAGATATGAGAATCCTAATAGCTCTAATGTCAGCGACGGGTGAGAACGTTTCTTCATAATCAACCCCGTAGAGTTGAGTATAACCCTTTGCTACAAGACACCTTTATAGTGTGTACGATACCATCCAATCATCTTTTTTCTTAAAAAAATCCACTACTCAAACAGTCTTACAACTTAGGAAAGATCGACTAGACCCATACCATATTGTCCATCATGGATTGTATTTCCGCATCCATAGCATCGATCTACTTATTAGATTCATAATCTAATATCATGACTGTATAGCTAGTGGGTTCATTAAGATCCCCTAAACTATACTCCTCCACCTCTACATTTAGACATAAACGATTTGGAGCTCAACGTGTCCTTTCAGACCTACAAATCAGAATCTCTTCCTCTTGAGGTGGTTCAAAACCTTCAACCTCCATAGGAATTTCGCTAGTGATTTCAGAAGGGACTTATCGTCATCTTAGAATTTCTTCAAGATCTATGGCCCTCCCCGCCCCTTCCACTACTTTTTAGTTATAGATTTTTCTCAAAGAACTCAAGCATACCTCGCAACAACTATTTGTTTTCCAGGTGGGAAGTAAAACTAGTAACCCGTCTTTTTCCTTTGGGTAACCTATAAAGATACACTTAACAGATCTTGTTGGAGTTTGTCAGACGTATCCCCCACTTCACAGCGCCACACAACCTATACCTTAAGTATTACAGATTAGACATTTTCTATACCATAGTTCATATGGAGTCTTATCAACCTTCTTGGTTGGAACCATATTGAGAATGCGTGTTGCAGACTCTAGAGCATAATCCCAAAAGGATAACGCAGGAATGTAAGATTCATCATATATCGAACATTGTCTAACAAAAGTCAACGATTTCTCTCCTCCTTTCAGACACGCCATTGTGTTGTGGTGTGTATGGAGGAGTAAGCTGCTGGACAATTTCACAAGCTTTAAGATAATCATTAAACTCTTGGCTTATGTATTCACCACCTCGATCTGATCGAAGAGCCTTGATTGTCTTCCCGAGTTGATTTTCCACTTCATTCTTAAACACTCAGAATATTTCAAAGGCCTCATGTTTATGTTTAAGAAGATAAACATAACCATAACGTCTATAATCATCTGTGAATGTAATGAAGTAGCTAGCACCTTCTCTTGACACATGTCTAAGTGGACCACATACCTTAGTATGTATTATTCCAAGAAGATCAGTCGCCCTTTCGGGACGATGTGGAAACGATTTCCTTGTCATCTTACCTGATAAACAAGATACGCATTGATCAAATGACTCATCATCTGTTGATTTTAAAAGCCCTTCATGTTGCAGCTTTTCAATGCGTTTCTTACTTATATGAGCAAGACGGCAGTGCCATAGATAAGTAGAGTCCAAATTGTGTTTGGCTCTTTTAGTGCTAACATTATAAATAGAATTAACATTTGGTACAAGATTATGCATATCAATTTCATAAATACCATTGCTGGGAATAGCATTAAAATAATGAACATTGTTCTTAGAAACTGAAATACCAAAATCTGTAAAACGCTGGACAAATCCATTTTCAACCAAACGGTGAACTGAAACAACACCTCTAGTTATAGAAGGTGCATAATGACAATTGTCTAAACAAATCACAAGGCCATTAGGTAAAAATAAGTCAAAACTTCCAATAGCTTCTACTTGTTTCAGCTTTTCTTACTCCTCCAAGACCATGTTTTGTGTTACAAATATGAGTACCACAACTAGTGTCATACACCTAGGATTTAGTAGGAAAAGAAAATAATTCTATTATGAAGACATCTGAAGAACTGGCAGTGCCAACTTGCTTCTTCTTCTTAATCAACTCAGCAAGGTAAGCAGGTACATTACTCTATAATGACCCACCTCCTTGCATGGTGGTAAGTTCATCCTTACTGGGTGCTCTTTACAAAAGGTTAGGATTTTTAGGCTAGGGATATTAAAATTGTTTATTTCATTACCCTTGCATTAGCTTTGACCACCCTTACCTTTAGCTCTAAGCGATTTCTTATTGGATTCTAGATTTTACCAACCTTTATATCAATCATTACTTGTGGTGTTTTAGAGTTTTTAGGTAAACCTTTTGCATACTCAATGAGCATAGCGTGTAGTTCACCAATGGTCCTCCCCAACTGTTATGCTTGTTTCAGTGAGGTCATTCAAGATTAAACCAACACTAAGCTCTTGTGGAGCAACATAACTAAGACGATTTTCAATTCCACATAATTCTTCATCTAATGACATATGGGCCAACTGGTTTTCCCTCATCCTGTTTGCAAGCATGGAAAGTTTGGATCAGGTCAAACCACTCCACTCAGCTTGTTTCTCAAACATGGATTTAAGCTCCTGAAGCATTTTATAACGTGAGGAATTTTTGAATTGTCTTTAAAGTTCAAGAGCCATACTTCCGAGCAAAGAACATAGCCACCTCAGTATAATCAAAAATTACCCCCGCATCCACTGCACAAGTACTCTCATAATCGTAGGTGAAGCCATAGGGAAAATAGGCATCAACTACAAACAATTACCTTTTTCAACTCTCAAGACAACTAATTGACGTACCAAGTCATTGAAAATTGTTTCCAGAAATTTCAAACATCGACCTGAAAGCCGAATGGTTTATGTTTTAGACAGGTAGTGCCATTTACAAAACATATTTAAAGTTCAAGAATTATATTTTTTCGATAAAACAGGAACTCTTTAAGAAAATAACTACCCATGTTTAATAAACATTAATTTTTTAAACTAGGATCCTACTTGGCGTAACCACACCACAACAAGTTATCTGCTAGTGATGGTGTACTCAAAAGGTAATTGACGATCAATAATTGCCACTGGTGCAATTCCTAGAATATTATAGGACTTACTTTATTACAATAATTTCTAGTAAGCATGTTTCATCCCATCTATGCCTCGATCTAAGGTCTCACCCATAAACCGATTAAGTCGTCCAATAAAAAACTGTGATTATGTAACACTAACGTCTCACGAAAAAGTGTACAATCACCTTGGGATTACGATCTACATATGTCTCACGCATAGTAAAAGGCATCTACAAGTGTTTTTACGAATTGGAGCAAATAACTTATTTAAAAAAATGGTATATTATTTTTGTGATATGTACGAAAAGCAGTGCATACCAAACTTTCGTATCATAAATTTTAATAAAAACTTTACTCAATTAAGTTATTTATTTACGGTCATTCACATAATTTCTATACATTAAGTATAAATTAGTGTATACCTTTTTAAATTATCGATTTAACGTGCTTTCCAAATATAAAGATTTAAGAATGGTTAAAAACTTGTACACTGTAGTGACATGCCATGGTTCACGGTAACTCCAATCGAACGCACAAAGAAGCGGAGAATCAGGTCAGCGCGAAGCATATTAAAAACCTGAATTCTTAAGGAATGTTGACCCCCCCCGACCAACAACTCCGCCTTAAAACTTCTCTTAATAAGTTTGTTCTAGTGATGTGACGACTTCCTATGATCCATAAGCGTCAGTTTTAAACCAATCAAAATAAAACTTAATTTGGAAACACATGAATGAACTATAAAATCCATAATAAATCTGATTTCATAAATAATTAGTCATGTTTATATTTTTATTTTTGAAAAAAAAACTTTTTATTTTCTATAATCCAATACTTAAAATAAACAATATAAACATAAAAACTAATTCACATAAAAATTTATTCAAATAATAACATGTAAACAATTAAAGACATGCAAATATTCATAATGATCCTAATTATCTAATAATTAAAACATGCATATATTCATATAAGGCTCCTTCGTCCTATAAACTCCGACCACATCCATCGACATAATCGATTGCGTAAGCCTTATACAATACTTACCAGATAACACATACATTTAACATTTAAGGCCCATTAAGACATGGCACAAGTCCTTCCCAAGCTTATAAAAGTCTGATCGAAACCAACATAGATTTAGTGGATTATGTTTTAGGTCTTGATCATCATATTTGCATAATAATTTTAACAATTAACAAGATTAATATCATATATCGTTCCATGATAAAATATGCATGTATTTATCATGGATACCGAATTAACAATTATAATTATAACATAAAACCGGGATCAATTAACAATTTAAACACATCAAGTTTTATACATAAAATTGCATACAACCTAGAAATCGTCTAATTAATTTTAATAACCAATAAAAATTAGATCTTGATGCATAAAGATCGAATCTGATGCTTAAACGCCAAGGGCTTAAAAAAAATAATCAAGAACACTAATTTATTTGTCCAAATTTTATTCATGTAATTACAAATTCATATACGATGGCTCGTGATGCTACTGTTGGATTTTAGATCTAATTAACAATTAAACATATCACGAGTACGCAGCGAAAAGATCAAACACATATAGAATTATGTAATTAACAAGAGATAGAAATATACCTTTAGCAAGGAACGTTAGACTGCTTATAGCAATAAACGTAACACCGTCTTCAATATACGTGTTGTTATAAATATCCACACAGACGCAAAAACCACCACGATCAAAAAATGAACCTCTAAGAATTCACACACATACTTCTTAGCAAACAATTTGTATGCCTAGTACTATAAGTGTTTAAACCAAATGATCTCTTCGTCCTTTGAATCAATCAACACACGAAACAAACCTTCTTGTACATGTTTTGATGCATGGCTTTTTTAAGAAGATGAGTTTGCCAAACGTTCCAAATGTGTTGAAGTCATACATCTCACACCAATGCGATGAACTAAGTACTCAAAGCGTTCCTTTGGAAGAGCTTTGGTAAATAGATCAGCGAGTTGATATTCTGTCCTGACAAAGTATAGTTCCACCGTTCCCTTTTCAACATGTTCCTTTATAAAATAATACCGGATGTCGATGTGCTTAGTACGCGAGTGCTGAACCGGATTGCAAGAAATAGCGATAGCGATCTTTGAATCACAATACATCATCGGTACTCTGTTGAGTTTGTATCCATAATCCAAAAGCTGTGTCCGCATCTAGATGACTTGTGCACAACAAGCGGATAATGATACATACTCAGCTTTAGCAGTGGATAACACAGTACAATCTTGCTTTTTGGAACTCCAGCTCACTAGTTTCTCACCTAAAAATTGTAAGCCTCTGGATGTACTTTTGCAATCATCATGACACCCTGCATGGTCTGCATCTGAATATGCAATTAGTTTAAAGTCGGAATCCTTTAGATACCATAGTCGCATGTTATAAGATTGTCTAAGGTATCCAAAGATCCGCTTAACCTCTTTGAGGTGTTTGACCGTAGGTCGTGTGACTATCCGCATTTTCAGGTCATTTTACTTCAATAAACTCAAAACTATTTACTTTGAATATTTACGTGGTTACTTTTAATTTTAGCCGTTAAGTTAAATCGCGTAAACTGAAAATCAACAATTAATGTAAACCGGCATTAAACAAATAAAAGTTTATGTTAAGCAAAGTGTTATACTATTTTTACGAAGATAATTTATTACCTTTTATATTTTATTTTTATACGTTACGTAAAATGTATACGTTTCGCAATTTGGAACCTTTTTGCATGCATGTAAACCATTCTACCTACCTACATTTAACAAAATACCCACAATTATACCTAATACCCAAAATTTATAAAATTCTCCGCTAAAAACCACCTAGGTACAGTCCATATTCAAATCAAAACCAAATTGATACAAAATATTACTTTGGAAATTACCATATGCTAGTTTTATGTCATATTCAAAGTTTACTTACAAGAGTTATCAACCTATCTTACACACTATGACAAAACAACTCCCCTTCTATACCAATCAACACCAAACGCACCTCCTCCCCCTAAACCATAGGATTTTGCAAGAACTTGTCCCCTTGATATTTGTAGTATATATAGGACTTGCATAAGGCTTCATTCACTTTACTTCTCACTTGTCAAAATTCACAAAACTCTCTAACGCTCTACATCAAAGCCCACGGCTCACTATAGCCTCCCAAACCAATTCATAGTTTTCCATTTCTTGATTTTGCAAGCATACAAGGTTGATCTAGGGTTTAATCTAAGGAGTTACAAGCTAGGATTTCTATTTTGGAAGCAAAGGTTATATAAATAAGTTAGGGTTTTCATAGGTTTAGTCGTGTTCATCATTCTCATTTTACACTCGATGTTATTCATAAAACCCAACAGTTTTATTTCGTTTACATGTTTATTTACATCTTAATTATTTAGTTACATCACCACTTAATTTATATTTTATAAAGTTTACAAAGAAAATAAGGTTTATGCATAATCAAGCAAATATATATTAATAGTAAAAAGGAGTTACAAATATGGTAGAAGATGAGAAAATATACATTTTGATATATTACAAGTGTTGGGTAATTTATATAACTAGTTGTTGATTATTGTTGTGGTAAATTAGTTTATATAAATTACAATTTATTTTTGTGTTCTTGACATATTATGAACACATTGGAAGTAAAGTAGAAGACTATAAATTAGAGGATTTTAAATATACCAAGGATGTTGAATTAGTTAATTTAGTGGACTTGTAGTTATGTAAACATGGTAAAAATCACTAAATAAAACATATACATATATTTATTTAAAACAGTTGGGTCTTACTATTTTGGCATGAATTTCTATGGAATTTATAGACTTAATATTATGATAGTACATCTCAAGACGATTTCGTGCATATAAAGAACTCGAAAAACGGACTTAAAACGAGAAAGATATGAAATTTACAAGATACCGGTAACTATATACAAAAACTATTTTTGACAGCTTTTATTAAAAAAAATACCCACTGTCCCGAATTTAAAATGCACATTTGAGGGCTTTCGATTCCGAACCAGCTTAAGTATAAAACTACAACGTTGCCCGGAATGATGTTTTGCTATAAGAAAACGAGTTTTAAGCTTAGAAATGCTTTTAAAGTGAGTAAAACGTCCTTAAAACTAGATAACTTTTTCTATAAAATTTCTGCGCTGTTTTCCTAACATGAATAGTAAAATTATACTTTCGGACATTTTCGGTCCATTTTAACTATAAAAACCTTAGAAAATATTTTTGTATCACTTGTATAATATTTATACGCGGTTTAAAACCTTATAAATATTATTTTATAAACTAATTAAACTATATTTATATTGTCATTACAAAAATAATAAAATTATTTAATCAAGCGATATCGACAATAATCATTTATCAAACAAAGGTGATATTTTTACAAAGTACATATACTTGGACATTATATAACTGTTAGCCTTAAAATATGTCGACTAATACGGAATTACATTAGTTCATAAAAGGCTTGACACGTATGACTAGAAATGACAAGTTGTATAAGCGTTGTGTCAAGACATATAAATGCCCCTCCTATACTTCCATAGGAGGGTGAGGATAATTATTTTGTATCTCATAAGTGTGTGTTTCTTTCTCTCTCTAGAAAACACACTCTTCCCTTTCTCTCTCTACAATCTACTCCCTCCGTCCCATAATTATTGTCCCCCGACAAAAAACACACAGTTTAATAAAAGTGCATTTATTACTGCTTTCCCTCTCTTACTTTTTGACAGAATGACAGTTTTACCCTTAGCTAATTAATTAAAGTCTTCTTTAAAGTTCGTAATAATAATTTCAAACAAGGGTAATATAGTAAACTTGATCAAACTTCCATATTTATTTTTAGTAGTGAACAATTAAATTGGGACGTCCCAAAAAGGAAATATGGACAATAAAAATGGGACGGAGGGAGTAATAAACATGGCTTTCTATTTCTTATATCCTCCCCGACCTCTGGATTGTATTTTAGGCTAGAATATCTATGGGTAACAATTTGTAGCAGAGCCTAGGAGTAATTTGTGTTCGTTGTTTGCTTATTTTGGGTGTTTTGTAGCTTATTATTAAGCTAATAAGCCCACAGCTTATTTTGGTTTTTGGCTTTAAACTAGAAAAAGCTTGTACTTTCTTGTTTATATCTCTTATAGCTTATTTGGTTAATGATTTCGTAGCTTATTCATAGCGTATTTAGATACCTAATAAGCCTATTAGAAATTTTCGTGGCTTATTTTTTAAGCATAGGTGTTCTAGGCAGTGGTTTGGCATAAGAGTGTACTATTTTTTGTTTGTTAGTCAAAAATATAGCAAGAAAACAAAAGCAAGTACATCCAGCGGTTTGTCATGTGGTCCTCACTTTGATAGTGACCTTGCAGTGGTTTGGTTAAACTAGCCAGCGGTTTGCTTCAATTTTGCCACAACGATTTAGTATAAAACACTGCGACAACGGTTTGTTTGTAACCATAGCGGTTTGATACAGGTGCAGCAGTTTATTCCTTTTCATGGTTTGCCTAAACAAAACTCTGGAGGTTTGAAAAGTCAACAACGGTTTGGTAATTTCTTAAACCAGCGGTTTATCATTTTGCCATCGGTTTGGTCAATTTTGTATCGCAGTGGTTTGATTACAATACTTGACAGCGGTTTGCTTCATTAGAGACAACAGTTTATCATTTTATTTAGAGCAGCGGTTTGTTCAAAATTCGTAGCGGTTTACCCAAAAGTGTCAAATTTTCTCATTCAGTGTTTATATCACTCAAACAAAACCCTCGTTTTGAAAACCTAATTTCCCGGAAAAGTTATGTCGACTAATAAGGAATTACATTAGTTCATAAAAGGCTTAACACGTAGGGACTAAAAATAACAAGTTGTATAAGCTAGTTGTGTCAAGACCTATAAATACCCCTCCTATACTTCCATAGGAGGGTGAGGATAATCATTTTGTATCTTATAAGTGTGTGTTTCTTTCTCTCTCTAGAAAACACACACTCTTCCTTTTCTCTCTCTACAATCTAATAAACATGGCTTTCTATTTCTTTTATCCTCCCCGACCTCCGAATTGTGTTTTAGGCTAGAATCTTTATGGGTAACAATAATAAATATAAATTTAAACATTGTTTCAACACTTCTAAACTAAAAAAACCTACTAGGTGGTGATATAACTTTATAATTTGCATTGTTGTATTTTAAATACATTATTCTTATACGACAAATATTTAATTAGGCTGCATCCCAGATTTTCGTACCGACTCTTATTGATTGATCATTCATACATTCGTATCGTTTCTTAAGGTGAGCTTTCATAGCCCCACATTTTACTTGTTTGATTTCTTAGGGTGAAATTACATTGCTCATTTTATGTTTGAACCCAAGTACAAATTACTCATTTACGGATTGGTCTAAGTGCCCCTTTAATCTATGATACTCAGTACGCCCTGTATCATGAACTATTAATTACCTCGTGTAAGCACGAATGTTATGGATAGATTTATTAGGATTGACATCCCCGCCAGGTTTGAATTAGTACATGTCAAACGGGCGCAATTTCATTTGAGTCACTTTACGGGTGTCCCAGGTTAGACACCCGCATGGGTTTTTATTCTTGGGTACGGTTAACGCTTCGGTTTCATGAGCTTAGAAAGTAGTAAACGCATTTTGTGTGACTTTATATCTGTTATATTGTCATACACGCTTTAAAATATTATGGTTCACATTTACAGTTTTTATAAACCTATGAACTCACCAACTTTATTGTTGACACTTTTAGCAATGTTTTTCTTAGGTGTTTGAATTCTATGGCTTGCTTATGGTGTCTCATTCACGAAGTCTTTTCCTGCATGATGTTGATCATTTGTGTAACTTTTGAACTACTAGTAATTTTGGGTTATGTATTGTAATGTACTTTGTAAAAAAATTATTCCTCTTTGTTTAATTCAAATGATTACTTTTCAAAACGACTCATATAGAGGTCGTTCTTTATTACTGTGTGTTGTGATGCTATGAAGTCACTTGCCCCCAGTTACCTTTCCGCTGCTACATTTTGGGGGTGTCACAGATTGGTATCAAAGCATGGTTATAGAGAACTAGGTTGC